>JAOBRC010232910.1:0-14562 GCA_027575255.1 Scolionema suvaense | reverse complement strand
TAGGTTTTACTGAGCCCCTACCCGTCTTAACCTTTAGGGATTTCGCGCTTACCACTTGCAGACGGTGGGATTCGAACTCTCGACCTTGTGTGCACAAGGCGACTGCGCTACCACTGAGCCATTCCAGAGCTCAGTGGTAGGTTGATTGTTGAATCCTCTGTTTCATGAAAATAGTCTCGAAGAACCTGGAAAACATTTGCTCATACTCCCTTTAGTGGCTTTTGGTGGTGAACCAGTTAGTGGAACTAATGGAACAAAAAGCAGTTTTTTATATGTATTTTCCAGCTACTGCTTGACTAGGCTCTGGCAGACTGTGTGTTTGCCGTAGCAAAAGTATTGACTTATGTTTGTCTCCTGTTTAGAGCTGACCCTATGAACAGAAAAGTGTATAATACAGTTGCATTTAGCAAGTAGTAAGAGTACGTGACAACAAACACTATGGGACATGTGGCTTAATGTGCAGGGGGAGATGTTTAGTTTCATCTTGATGTGTTTCTTCTTATCAGCTTCTATGTTTAGCATATTTTTACAACGTAGGTGATGAAAACAAGTGTCAGCTGCTCGATTTTGGAGCATTGCAGTATTTGTTATCTCTCCTTACACATGAAGCTAAAAGTGTGAAGCGTTCAGCTGTTATGTGTGTTGGTAGCCTGGCTGGCAATGGTCAGTAGAGCTTTTTTATATACATGTTTTGTAGGGCAAGTGTAAGAATTAAATTGTTTTATTTGTAGATTGTTTCTCTGGTGCTATGATCCTCATAACATGCCAAAACTTTCCAAGTTTGAATAATTTTTTATATGCACTGAATAGCACCTTTTTCATCATTTAGAACCTTTGCTGGTCAGTGGATTATGTTTATAGCTTTTGATGTGGAGTCTTCATATAGTTTTTCAAGATTGCAGCCATGCATGGTCATGTTGTAATGTTTCATTGTTGTGCAGCTGTATTTTTTGTGAAATTTCTATTCTGTTAAGGATACTGCAAACCCTCAGAAGTCATAACAGTTGATAATCTTTAGTCAAGCGTTCGGCCATGATAATTTGAAGAGAAATTATGCGTATACGTCTGTGCTTTTACTTCATTGCTGCTTTTGCTAAATTATTGCTTAATTTGCCATGCCAGTACCATCATTTTTGTACCCAATGCATCCCCAATCCATTCCTCGCTTTTAGCATGCTATTTGCTGCTTCCTGGGAGGCAGTGACCTCTATTTATCAAACAAACATTGTTATAGTTATTAATTGTTGTGTATTGTTCCATACATAGTTCCACCAGCAAGAGCACTACACAACATCAATAATTGATAAGCAGGCACCAGTGTATCAGACAATTGCAACATTAGACAGAGCTACACGTTTTAGCCTCCTTTTTCATAAGCAGTTTCTTTCAGGATGCAACAGAGATACATAGTATGCAGTGTTATGTAGATAATGAAGTTCCGTAATGTTGACGGAATTTCTCACATTTTTTCAATAATATGTGCATGCTTAAAAAAGATGTGCAATCCGTCTATCTTTATTTCTAAGAACTTAATTGAACTTAATTAAGTGAATATCTTCTTTCAAGGTATTTAGCGGTTGAGAATTTTAGCCTTGTATTCTTTTCTTCTGTAAGAATCAGTTTGCAACTCTCTCCTGTCGTCTTTCAGTTGTTGTTCTCCAGGCTTCCCCATGCTTCTGGGGGTGAAGTCCCCACCCAAGATGAAATTGAATACTCAGCCCCGACAGTAAAATGAGTCCCTGCCGCACTTTTACTTTTCAGAACGAAAACAATCATGTGCCGCCCTTTGACTTTTGTCATTTTATGCATAACTTCTTTTCTAGTTACTGTGACCTTACTGGTATTTTAAAGTTTTTCCTTATGGCATGTGTTAATCTGGTGAGGAAGCATTCTTTTGAAAAAGTGCGCTATAAGAAACCAGCTCTGTGCCACCTGCTGTAAAGCTGTAAACAGGAATATAAACAGTGTTTTTGAAGCTTCAAGTCCCCCTCCCCCCAGTTTGTTTTCAATGTACATCAATCGAAAGATCTCAATAGACTCTAAAAAACGGTGTCGGCATTTTAGTTGTTTTTAATTTAAATGAAAGTTATAAATGATTATAGTTGAAAAATCGTGTTTTGACAACAAAATTTCCCAAATTTTTCCAATCTCGAGCTATAATATCTAATTGGAAAAAAATCTCGGAAAAAAGTCTCGAAAAATGCCAACTCTGTTTTGGAGGTAAAACATGTATGTTTCACCTAAAGTTGGTCTGGTGAAAACATATGGAGCATAGGGGGACTTAATGCTCTGCAAAGGGCTA
The DNA here is from genome assembly GCA_027575255.1 of Scolionema suvaense. Lineage (NCBI taxonomy): Eukaryota > Metazoa > Cnidaria > Hydrozoa > Limnomedusae > Olindiidae > Scolionema > Scolionema suvaense. The sequence continues at coordinate 12,260 of JAOBRC010232910.1, read as the reverse complement.
TCACCATGATTTTAAATAATTCCTTTTCTTTACAAGCAGCAGGTGGCAATTCATCTAAAAAAAACAGCAGGATATAAAGCAAGTGTCCTGCATTGATGTATTGATTGTCATCAGACTCCTTGGAAACTTTTTTACTTGCTCTTTAATGGAGCACTATCTGTGCCTTTGCAGTATCCTTAAAGCAATACAACGGTCAAAAATGAAATTCAGCTCATCAATAGAACATAACAAATGATGAAGTTTGGTTTTCAGTTCATGTGAAAAGCTTCAGCAGTTGTCCTAAAACCTTGTTTCAATGTTTAGATAATTTATGCGCTCTTCAATCCTTGCTTCACATTAAGCTATGGCATCACTTATGACCATCACTAGGGATACGGCTGGCCATAGTAACCAAACAGTTGAAAAAGTTCTAGAGTAGGTGAATTGAACATATCCACAGTCTGGCAAAAATAGCGCAATCAAACATGCTCACCTGTCGTTAGATCCGATACAATTCAATCACAAATGTTCACTAATTTCATTGGTCATATCCCACGCCATGCATAATTACTGTGTCTGAAAAAAGATGGCAGAAACTTTGCAACTTTGAAGGCCTGTATCTAGTGAATGAGAGCAGCTTTTCATATGAAATAAAGACCAAAGTTCCTGAACTTGAAAGGACTTTCAACTACGTTAATTTCATTTTTGACCGTGGTACGGCTTTAAAGCAAATGACATAATCTCACGATTAATGTTATACCTAGGTTGCCCACTTAGTACCATTGCTGAGTTCAACTGCTTTAGTAGTTATTTGCTGGAAAAGCTTGAATTTGCACTTGAAGTAGTTCTTTGAATAAAGTAAACAAATTTTGTCCCATATTGTAGCAATCATCGAAGGCAGGTGTTCTCTAACACTTTGTCTTTTCAGAAGTTTTGTTGCTGTGCCTTAAGCCTGGTCCCCAACTGTGCCTGCCTCTATGTCTTGTAAAACTCCCACCCTAGTCAGCGTCTACATTCTCAGAAGTTTCATAGAAACAGTAAGTTTGATAGACCCTGGCAAATTCAAAGGGACGCCGCTAAAACTGGCTGTTATGTTCATTCATTTTACTGCATTGAAAGTTAGAAATAGTAAAGATGAGAAACACCATAGCAAGAATAGTTCGAAAAAAGCATTCAGATTTTAGAAATGGTCCATAGATGATCTGCTAGTTGAAAGATGTTGTTTTACTCTTGCCTAATTGTTTTGCAAGGAATCATGGAATAGAACTGAAACTACAAGCTCTTTAATGAAAGCAGAAAAATTACTGAAATAGTATTCAATATCCGTATTTTCTATTCCTCTTTAATGGAGCCAAGCAAAAGTCAGCTGACAAAGTATATAAAAACAGCAAGGTTCAGATAGACAAAAAATACTATACCTGAAACAAAACATTGATGACGCAGAAAAGATCTCAGATTAAATAGTCGTTCTGAGAATTGTGCCCAAGTTAAAACATCGGAGAGAATGTACTGCATAGACTTCTTTGTTTTAGTGCATAATTACTCTGTTTATTTTAGTTGTAAAATGCTTAGCAGATAATTCCTGTATGATTGGAAGGACCAGCATAGGAAAATGCAATATGCATTGAATTAGCTGTGTATTTGGAGAACAGCTTTCTTACCACTGTGACAATATGTACTTGGTACAGCACGAGTTCGAGAATGGTTGAACAATATGGTACGAGACTCAGTTTCGAGTGATTGACGTGCGAGACGTGAGTCGAGAGCGTAATCACGAGAACTAGGCGAGTATCTATTGTTCAACCGTTCGAGAACTAGTGCTGTAACGTACTTAATGTACGTTTGGATAATTAATATTAAGCGATTATCAAATTGATGTCGTATTGCACTGGAGTTCTCCATCAAGCGTTCTCCATTATCACTTTTGTGGTCCAAACGTACATTAAGAATAGGTTTCTTTCAAGCAAAACTCTGTCACATCCCTGGCTTCATATGTTAGACATTGCTTGTAGTACATTGCCCTCAAAAACAACTACTAGGTGTTTCCTATGCTTTTGGCTATGGCTTCCTGTTCCATTTAACTCTCTTCAAAATGAACTAGCATGCAGGTTTGTGTTGCTAGATTGAAGAGCAGGTGGCAAATACTGTGCTGATACATAAATCTACCTGAGAACAATGAAATCTGGATGGACGGCACTACATGAGACTGAAAATTTTTCATTCTCAAGTCATGTCTTTGAAATTGCAGCTGTCAATCAAATCTGAAAATTTTGAGACATGACTTTGCTGTCCTGACTCCCATGTGTACCTGCCTAGCGGCATGCCTTGTCATGATTTTCGTGTCATGTCTTCAAGTGGGGACTAGGCTTAAAAGTAGTGTGTCCTCGTTTTTTCTACCATGCAATTGTAAAATAATTGTATGTTTACTTCCTTGTTCTCAGAATGCTGATCACAACAAAATTGTGACAAGGATAAACATGTTGGAATGGATGCTGCCGCCCTCAAAATCCACTGAAAAGTGCCCTTTTTGGTGCTAGAAAACTAATTCTAACAGTATTTTGAAGAAAACACGACTCACATCTGTTCTTTCTTGCCTGTTGTGGATGTTGCCCCCAAATCCTAGCATAGGCCCTGGGGGCACTGATTTTTTTAGTTATCAGCTTTAAGACAAGCTCATTTTCTGATTGAAGATTGATTGCTTAGATGTACTGTTACTTGAATTAGGTCTTAAGATTTCCATGCTTTTAACATTGCATGCAATTGTAACTGATTTCGGGATTTTTTGAAAGCATCAAGACTATCATCATATACATAGGCAAGTAGCTTTGATTTTTTATGGATTCTTAATTTGCCTGTACGTTTCAGGATCTATTCGTCGGCATCTAAGGAAGCATGATCATTGTGTACCGTCTCTCTTGTCTCTCCTTTCTCAAGAAGGTATGGAACATTGACGGTTGTTTGTAGGCAGTGATAAATATGTGTTGTGTGAGAGAAACTAATACATGACTGTGTATGTTTCTTCTGTCAACCTAATTCAAAATGCAAGATGTCACGTGGAGAACTAACCTGTTAACTGCCGTATTCTTTTGTGACTGAAGTGATTGGGGTTGATACTCCTGTTTCCGTTGGCACTGCTTGGATGTCATTGTTGTGTAGCACCACTATATCGTTGGCTGTGAGTCACATCTCATGCCTTTGTTTGGCTTGCAGTTTTTTTTGGACTTGTGATTGATAGATGCGTGCTCAGTCTATCAGTTTTGGAGAGGCTTGGTGAAAGCAAAAGCCCTTTTAGTATAGTACATGTTTTTTGCTATTGGCAGGCAACCACATGGTGTTTTAGTTATATTGGAGGGACAATTGCATGAGCTGGCTGTTCTACATTTTTTGATGAACATAGGAGGTGTATATGTAGGCTAAGCAGAATTGGCGAACACTCCAGATCTTTACTTCAGCAGTAAGATTATCTAGAACTCTATGCTTATGATATCATTAGTAAAAAATAGTCTTTTTATACAACTGACGTTTTTGGAACGCAGTTGGCCAATTGTTTGTTAGATCTTGCAGCCATCAAATTAACATTTGGAATATTGATTTTAAAGCGCTGACTGGATCAATTAAAACTGCAATTAATCAGAGATGCATGATTTACGTGATCATGGTGAAGGATAGCTGTGCTAGTGAGAAATACAGATAAAGATGAGCACATTCTATTGTGCCTACTAATTTCTGTGTGTTCTGTATTTTAGCCCTACTTAGGCTGGGTCTTTTGAGGATATATAAAGGCTTGGGGGGGGGGGGGGACAAAATTGACCATTTCCAATTGTCTTCGACCCTAATTTGAAAATTGTTACATAATTCGATGTCTTGATAAATCTGATGAATGGTCAGCAAGAACAAGCACCTAAAAATCACTTTTCAAGATTTGGCGGCAGAACAACCAGCAGCCGGGGGCGGGGGGGCGATTTGCCTAAGTAGGGTTGAGTATGTACGTTTGTTTGCAGTTCTACTCTCAGTCAATTCTAAGCGAGGATCTTTTTATGCAGTCATGACATATTTTTCAGTCTTATTTATAACTGAACAATGTACTTCCCAACAGACGATGTCGTATGCCATGAATTCGCGACACAAGCATTGGCTTATTTGGCAGGTATGATGGCCATTGGTTTGAGTTATTTCTTAACTGTAGTGAATCCAGGCTCTGACTAGTGTGGAAATCAGGACATGGTTAATGTTAAGTACCTGTGCGTTTATATTTGAACAATATTGTGTGTATCTGGGGAAGACTTTGTCACCCTTTTTTGAAAAAAATTTTGGCTGAAAATCATTTATCCTTTTGACAATTGTTGTTCTGAGAATCTCAAAGACAGTACATAGAAGGTTTGAAATGACTCAAATCTTGAAGTGGGTGCAGAACCGGCTATGTTCCTCAATAAGTTATTGTCTGTTTTCCCCTTGATTGCTTTCTGTTTTGTTTGTCCCCATGCAGCACTGATGGATGTATAGCCTCATTATGTAGGATCTGTGGGTCAGATTATTGAATTGACTTTCATTAAAGTCTTAGTTTATTGTCCCTGAAATAGGGGGAGAGTTCACCTGACTCACTGGAGTTTCAACTCAATCCTCTCAATCCATCTGCATATAGCAGCACCGTACGCGATAATTGTCGTGTTTTGGTTCATCTGTTAAAGGGGAACAATGGTCAAAAATGAAATTTTAACAGATGGTAGAGCTCAGCAAAACTTGACACACAGTTTTTATGTCGTGACAAAGGCTTGTGTAGTTCCAAAGATATTTTAGTCTCGAAGTCCAGCAGCTACCACCTTGCCACTAATTATTCATGATGTCACTGGTGTCAAACTCAAATTATCTACATTTTGTTTCCAAAAAACTCCGCATTGAATTATTGTGAAAGGCCGTCTCTTTCATATCATCATAAACCTATGCAATATGTTTAAGATCCAATAAAGAAAATAACATAAGGCTTTGTGTTACTAAGGAAACAGCAATGCTTAGCAACAGACTCCGATGACATCATGAAAAATCAAGATAGTAGCTGCTTGACTTTGAGAGCGAATATCTACAGAACTAAGCGATTTTTTGCTATGACGTTGATGGGAAACCACCTGTTTTGTTGTGCTCTATCTTCTGGTAAAATTTCATTTTTGACCCTTGTTTCCCTTTAAGTATTCTTCATCTCTTCAGTTTAACCGTTTTTTTTATCAGGCGAAAGTGCCTTCTTCTTACTACAAGAATCTTGCAGTCTGCGATTTTGGCCAAAAAAGTTTGATACATATGCACGTTTGCATAATGTTATGTAGTTCTATCGAAATCAAATTTGCCTACAATTAAAAAGATCGGCAAATCAGGGCAGTTGTGTGATCTATGCTTTAGAGTCTTACTATCTGTGACTTTTGAAAAAATCATTCTTTTGACAATAATACCATATCTTCAGAGTATGACAGGGCTTATTTTAGGGCATAGCTTGGGAGTTTTCAATTTTTTTTTTAAATTTAGTGAACAAAAGGCACTGAATTTAGTCCACTCGGGCTAATTGCTGCACAAGACGCACGTTTCAAGTCATGGAAGAAATTCTTGAAGCCATTTCAATGCTTGGTGCTTATTTTTGTGAAATGTATTGAGAGGTGGGATCTCAAGTACAGCCTTTTTTGCCAAGTTTTTTGTACAGAATGGTTACTATGCCGGAGTAATGGACCAATAAGACACTTTTGCCAGCAAATGGGATGGTTATGTGCATGATTATCAACTTTTCCTCTACATTTATAATTTCATTAGTTGGTTTTGTCTGGCACTGTCAATGCCTTACAAACGCTGCATAGAATAGGGTTGGATGTTCAGGGCTTTGGGGCCTTGCTCTGGGCAGGATATATCCATCCATGGGATGTGTTCCATCAGACAATTGGGAACAAAACTCTAAATTGAAGTGTCTTTTTCAATTCACATATTCTTGTTCCACAACTATTTTCGTTACTGGTTGCCCCTAACAAAATCAGTACGCACCTGTTTCCTTCTCCCCATTTTGTGCTGAACATACATTATCATAAGCAATCACTTTGATTATGAACACAAAGAAGCTTTTGTGATCGATTTTCAAAGGTTTTATTTAAGAAGCTTGATCAACTTAACTAAATTGCATGGAATGGCTCCCTGCTATACATCTTCAAATGTAGCCTAACATGCTAAGTACTTTGACTCCTGTATCATAGTGCAGTTTTTCTCTGAACTGCACTGAATAAGCCAAAGATTGCATGAGTGCAAAGTTGATTAAACCTTAACAATAATTTTTCTGAACTTATGCACAAAGCGCAGCGCAGCACAGACTTCGACCTTGGGAGTGTGATCAGAACCCATGTGAGCATGTTCAAGCAACATTTTAATTGCAGTGTAGAACCTTCTTTTATTTTCCAGTTGTATTTTTGGAGTACCATTTTCTGGGTTTGACGAGAACCTTATCATGCTTTGCTTGTGGAACGCACTGATAGTTCAGATTTTTTGCTGTACCTTCATTATACAAAAGTTTATGGTAATGTCTACCATATCAGTAAATTATGTTGATTGTGACTAAGCTTGATTGTGGAAGTACTATTGGAAAGCTTTGTCTTTGTAATGGCTATTATGGGTGCAAGATCACATAGGTGAGACCTCTTCGTAGGATATGCAGCCCTCTAAAGTTCATCGGCAAAAGTTTCATGTACCATGAATATGTGAAACTATTCTCTACATTTGATTTGATGTCAAAATATAGAAGGATGTTACTTAGAATGCAATTTCATGCTTCTTTTTGTAGAAGATTATTCAAGTAAATTGGAAATATTTGAGAAAGGAGGCTTGCCTCAGTTGATTGCGATGCTTTCATCTGCTGACTGTGATGTTCAGGTATCCCCTTTTTGTTATTCTTTATTGATTTATTGAATTCAAACCATAAATATTGGTCTGATTTTAACATAATTGGTAGTTTGTGCTGGGTTGTGTGCACACACACGCTTTTTTTCTTTATAAGCTCCAGAGCTATACATGCACCATCAGCCTCGATTTCATCAGATATCTTAGTACGGGCTAAGCACCACCCCAGCCTTAGGTTCACTTATTCTCTCGATTAATTTCTGTTCTCTCAATTAAGTCTCGTGAAAAATTGTCCCTGATTTGCTCAAAGCGCAATAGTTTCACTGCTTACTGTAAAGGCCAGAGTTTACTCAGTGTAACCAATTTACATGATGCATAGGCATAGGCACCACTTGAGCACCACTTGAGGCTGGAATTGGCAAAAATTTAAGTACCACCGAGATGATTTACTGGTGCTTACAAAAGTAGAATGTACGTATCTTTTTACAGATAAAGGAGTGTCGAAACAAGTTATGCAGCAATTTTAACCTGCATGTGTTGTTCTTAAGTTAGTCAGGGAGCCTGAGGTGACTTCCTGGTACACCCCCCCCCCCCAGGATCCTCCGAAACCTATGCCAGTATGCTGGTATGAATGTCAATTTTCGAGATTTGCATATGTGAATATGCATAGTTTTGGGATGGACACCTGTCGCAGGCCATTTTGCACAGGGGGATCACCTGACTAAGAGTTAGCATCATTTTGAGAGGAAGTCTCCCCCTCTAATTTTGAAATGTTGACTATGTTCAAATGGCTTACGCGGTCAAATGTTGCAGGTGGTAACAGAAATTGCGTTTATATCTTTCAGAACAATTTTTTTCGGCAAAGCTATACCAGGGGGTTCTCATGTGACCATTCTCTGACAGGGGATAATACAGGGAGTCCAAAAAGCGAGGTCAAAGTCCAAATTTGGGCCATTTTGGACTGTTTTTGGCCATGGCTTTTTTGCTCTAGTTTTTGAGAGTGAAGATTGTATCAACTACCGACCAATTTTACATCATTTGTTAAAGGAAGTATATATTTTCACTTGTTAGTATAGACAAAGTAAGCTGCATTTCTGATTCTCTGATTCTCTGATATTTTACTATGAACATAGTCTCCAGGAAATTTGCCAAATCATGTATTAAAATTGTTCAGTAAAGATTGCGTACACTTATGCTACCTTTGTAAAACAGCTTTTCTGCTTATGTGTTTTGTTTCTTTTTTGTTGTTGTTGCTGTTTTTGCTTTGTATTTTTCTTTGTTGTTCTTGTTGTTCTTTTTGTTATTGTTTTTTTGTTTATTTTTTGGGGGGGTTGGGGTTGTCTTTATTAATATCTTATGAATTTCCAAATTAAATTAATCTATAATATAATAGCTCGCATTCTTTGCATGCTGTTTATCTGATAAGCTAGAGGCCATCTGGGTATGGCTGAGTGTTGGGCGCCCGTGGAACAAGTTTTAAGCCACAGCCAGAGTCCCAAGTGCTGGCGCCCAGATCTGTCATTGTTGTTGCTCTCAAAACAGCATGCAGTTGGTGTTGCCTATCATCGTTGGTTACCATATGTAACTGTTCCACACGCATTTTGGATTACTATGTTACTCTCCTCTTTCAATACTCCTATTGGCTCAGGTAAGTGTTGCTGGCCTCCTGAAGGGATGTTTATAGATTTACCTTACTTTACTTTCATTTAGAGGAGTGCTGTTCATGCTGTTTCCCTTCTGGTTGATGAATTTCAAAGCCGAGCAGTTATAAATGATCTAAGTGGTTAGTTGCTACATTTCTTCGCCTTTCACATATTTACATCTTTAGATTTTCAAATCTGTGGCAGAGCTACATACTGACGCGAGAGTTGTGGATGATGCAGTTGCAGAGCATCATCCATTGTCCTTGGTTCACAATTATAATTCTGTGCAAAACAGAATTCATTAGCTTGGAATTGTCATCGTGTAGAGCCAGGTAGAACGATAAACTTATCAATTGTGAAAAGTCAACACTCCTACAAACAGTTTATTCAGAAAGATAAAAGTCTATAGGCATTGGAATCATGTTAGTTGCGTTACATCTGGGGCTGGTTTCAGGCTTTTCCGGAGAGAATGTCCAAGTTTTCCTGGGGTAAAGTTAACTTAATGCTACAGGCATGGTTGCGAGTGCTTCTCTCCCCAGTCAACCCAATTTCCTGAAAAAGACATGATGAAGGCTTTACTAGGTGGCAGCTACAGCTGTGGAACAGCATGGGAAAAGCGAGTGAGACCAGATGATGCAGCTGCAAGAATCAAACATTGTCCTTCGTTCAAAGTTATAGTTCTTTGCAAGGCACTTATCAGCATAGTCCGGTCTTAAATGAACATTGGTGATGGGAAACACGTTCAGTAGTCATGCTTACTCGCCGAGGTTATTTACCGACTTCAGATCGACTGACCATCAGGATAGGCCTGACCGATGGTCCTATAAAACATTAAGATCACTGCTTTTTGAAGTTCATTTGTCAGTGATCATCCTCAGTTCCTCTCCACAGTCATTATACAGAGTCTGTTGCATCTCATTGATGGCACCTTTTTGGTTTTGCTCTTACGATGTTTTTCTCCGTCCTTGAGTTCTCGTCATCGACAGATTTTCATTGCCCTGTCAAAGGGAGCAGTGCATTAACCATCTTGTGTAGTATGTTTCTGATTTTTAATCCTAAACTCTAGGTTGTGTTGCGCATGATCCGTTAATAGTGAGGTTGCGAAATACCAAAATCTACGACGCTAACGCTGTTGTTAGGCTGTTGCGATGTCAAGGGAAAGCCCAACTAGATGGTAGCCCGCGGGCCACCTTACGTTGCCCTTGATCTGTGATGCTAAATTTCAAACTTAGCATTATAGATTTTTTGCACTCGATTGGCCTCGGAAATTAAAACAAAACAAGATTTCGAACGACTCACTATTCGAAACAATGAGCCAGAATATTCGAACTGTGTCGTCAGATTCCAAAAGTAAACAAACAGCGTTGTAGATTTTTTCGCAATCACTTTTCATCTGCGACGCGAATGTTAGCTATTCGAAAGTTAGCTATTCGAAAGTTGAAAAATAGCGTTCACGTCGTAGATTTTAATTTTGCAACCTCACTAATGTGTTGCTTGCTTGTCGATGTTCAAGCAGCAGGTGGCAGTTTGTGTCTTAAAATTGCTAGTTTTGGGGTTCCCAAAGTATTTCAACATCTGTTCAGTACTTATGTGGTAAATTTTGGTGTGAAATTAGAGATCATTGGTAGTTGCAGGGTTGCCACAAGACCTGGAAAACCTGGAAAACCTGGAAAAATGAAGCCAAAGTCAGGGAAAATCTGGAAAAGTCAAGGAAAAAAATTGAGTGTGACTTTATTTTTTTTAGTTGGTAGAAGGTATTGAATGTGTCAGGTTAGTCCTTTAACATATTTCTTGAGTTTTGTTGTACACGTGATGTAAAGTATTGATTCACGCAATCATGATATAATTTTAAGTTGCTGTTCTCCAGGGAGTTATCACCTTTTCTCACTCATTGGCTTTTGCTAAGTTTTACAATATGCTCGCATTTTGTTATTTCTTCTCTCTCTCTCCACATTTTCCTTAATATTCCCAAATACTGGCTGCATTCTCAAAACATTTATGTCTTGTGTCCTTCCAAAACTTCTCCATCAGCCATTGAACTTACTTGTGGTATTTGAGGAAAGAAATCGGATCTCTCAACCTTAATGTTTGAAATTTTTTCAGTGTAATTCTGTTCCTGTTTATACTGTAGTTTAGATTGTGGTGCATACGCTCCTTTTGCTTTTATTTTAATAGCAATTCAGTATTATTAAATTTGGACTGCAGATCTCACAGAAAAAATAGACGTGTTTCCAAAAAGACTGGGTGACTGCAAGAGCTGGTTGCAGCCTTGCACTGGTGCAAAAGTAGTGTATTGTGAAATGTAGAAAAACAATGGATTCATCCATCTTGTGCGAACAAGCATTGCAGTCACATATGAAGGAGAAAAGGAATATGACAGATTAACCTACTGCATGATTTTTCCAAACTATTCTTGCCTCTCTGGCGTAGCCAAGCCCCTTACTAATCTAGACACCTATTGTCAAGTCATTCATGGCACGCCGTTTTGTGAATTCTTCGTCTTTAGGCAATCTTTATCGAAAGTGTCTGCTGTTGTTGAATATCATGGTTTTTGTACTTGATCAACAAAAAATTGGCCTGAACTGGTCAGTCGGTTCCTGCAGAGAAATCTGTAGAAAATCGTTCTTTTACAGGAAAGATATTGTGGTGGTTTGAGTTAGGCAGCCAATTCTAGGAGTAAATCCTGGCGTTACGTCTCGGTGTGGTGTTCTCTCATTCTACATCATTGAAGCCACCGGCCTCATTTGCAAGGTTGTTTTGTGACCTTTGGCATACACTTTCTAAGGGCTTTTCTAAGCACTGGGCTGTATGTTCGTGGGCTGCGCTAGGCAACAACGATACGATTTGTTGGAGACTTCTTGGTTGTGTGTTATGGCATGGTAGATGTCTGGGCGGACGGTGTCTGAGGACTTGGCTGGTGTCTTGCAGGAGGCAGGGGATGCTGACTCAAGGGTCCGCACCAGATCCCAACCGCCAGTTGAAATTATCACCTTTCCTGGTGGTTCCAAGTTCTCATCGAAGTTGGTGCCTCTCAGACCCCTATGGATACGGCGATCATCCCGTAATGGGGAGCCTATATGGCTTGGAGCTGGTCTCCTATAAAAAAAGGTCATCCTGAGCAATAAAAATATCTCAGTCTTCGCGACTGTTTATTCTCATCAAGTTTTTTCCAATCGAAGCCTTAGCGTCCTTAGCATGTTCTTAACTTTTGGCTTTTCTTATGTTCTTAATATAAACTTTGTTCTTATAAAAAAGTCATGCAACTGGGACATCCACTCTGCTCCATGACTCACTAAAGAGATGATTATACTTCAGTTACTGGATCCAGTATATTTCCTTTCTTTCTTTGTGTTTGCTAAAATGTATTACACCGTGTTATTTTAGTCACTGAGGTTTGTCTTGGCGCGTGTTAACCCTAAACAGCCCGGTCTTTTTTGCAATTACAATGCCCGGGGGGGCACATTGTGCCCGCAGCGCTTACTTGCCACATAAAAACCGAAAAACACACAGGAATAAGTTTTTAACTGTATATTTAGTTAGAGTAACATATACCCATCACTTTTAGCAAGATTTGAAATTCTCTTGCCACCTGCATGCCACCTGCTTGCATCATTATTGTAGCATGGTAGTGCTATTTTGGTCAACTTTTGACGCGCGGGATTCGTAATAATGCCATCAATAAAAATAAAAATAAAAACAATCTGTTTTACAGCTGAAAATATATGTATCACAGAACACATGTTCAGACGATACTCACCCCAACCGAAACAATGGGGT
>JAOBRC010232799.1:0-14565 GCA_027575255.1 Scolionema suvaense | reverse complement strand
GGGGGTTGCCAGGAAAGGGGTGGGGACTGATTTTCTGGGGGGGTTGACACCATGGAGGACGCTATGCCCGATGAAACTTCTAGGATGCACAAAAGAATTCCCTTTACTTAGATATCAAACAATTACAACAATGAGAGGTAGTAAACTCAATTCCATTACTCTGAAAAGTAAATGAAACTGTATGAAACCGAAACTTGTTTTAGCAAGATTGATATGCGCCATATCTCAGAAAGTATCTATTCAGGATAAGTTAAAATGTAACAGACACGTTGTTTAAGCTTAAACTTTTTATGTACCCAGTGAGATAATGTAGGCTAGTGTATCTGCTCACATGCTTATGATCACCACTGACAGGTTAGGATGTGGGACAAGTGAGTAGACCTGAGGATTGTTGCGTTAGAAAGTTTGTCGTCGGTAACACATTCTGCAGTAGAAATAGCTACATGTCCCACCATATAACCTTAAGCAAATGTGATTAGAAGGATTTGAGATCAGCATTTTCAATAGCTAATGTACTAAACGGTGTATTTTATAGAAATGGATGCCTCGAAATGTCATGGCTTCTGGGGCACCCCTGGTTTCTACAAGGGCCATTCACAGGACCCCCTAGACCCCCACCTGATATACTCGGCAGCTTCCCTTCCCTCACATGCCTCGATAACCCCAAAACACAATTCAACAAAAAGCGGTGTAGGACTTAAATGCTTGGATAAATCCCTGCTAGCTGCTCATTATTCATTCATGCTTTATCTTAATAAATGTCCTCTCAATAGATTCAATCAGGTAACCTTAGAATGAATTCGCGTATGCATCCAAGGAGCCCACGAAAACAGACGTTTAGCTGTGAATATGAAAGGCTATGTACCCTGAACAGTATGTGTCCACTTGCTCACATCACAGCCAACCTTCAAGAAAATTTCATTGACTGCAACGCAGACCGAGTCCGTCAAGAGGACTGGATCCCAGTGATCAATGCTATTAAAGTGAATAATTCTTTACGATATCTCGCTCTTAGAAGTTTCTACCAGCAGGATGTACCAAAAGAAGGTAATTAGTTGTTACGTAATTCTTGATGATAAGTTTTACACTCTTTGCTGCCTTTAGCAAGGAGTTTTGTTATGCATATGTATGCGACTTTCGTTGCATTGTTTAGCTGGAAAATCTGATGCTTTATTGACAATTATGTGCGCAGTGTTGTGAACGAGCACTACGAGTAGACCACATCCTCTATTCATTTTAAGTTGATTATACCCTTGCAATCATATGCTTCCGTGGCTGTTTCCAACCATTTCACGGTAAGTATAGTCCGGTCTCCTGAGGAATTGTGCATGCTTCTGTTTGGTTTGAATTTTCATTTGGAGTAGTCCTCAAATGAGAACTTCATATGACCAATCTGAAACGGAGTTTTGGAAGCGGAGGTTTTCTTTAGATTTTGCCTTTTGACTAATGGACATTGCTGAATCTTAAGGCATTTTTTTGGTATTAATTGCTGTGTAACGTTTTCACTGATTTGTTGTGCTGAGGAGGACCGATATAAACCTCCTTGGGAGGACCTTATGTTTCATGTGTAGGCTGTGCGTAAATAAAAGCAGCTTCTGCCCCTGTGGGAGATACACTGCAACACCCTGAGTGGCAAGGTGTCCCTTATACCATGCAGCATCTTGGTTAACACACAGTCACAGGAAGCGAACCATGTACGTACAGTAGTGTTGTGCTTGAATAAATCAAGTATTAAACAGCGCATGTTGGACTGCTTTTACAGCTATGTTGTCAACAGCTGTCATCATGTTTTTCATCAAGTTAGACCTTGTGAACTAGTGATGGCAGATTTTGGCTCTAAACTTTTCAATTGCCTTGACTACGTCAAAGACTAGAAATTAAAGCTAAAGATCAATTGAGAGTAAACTATACTGTTGGTAGATGAGATAATTATTTTGGTTTTTAGGAGAGAAAGATATTCGAGTCAGGAAGAAGCCCCCAGCAGTGCGATCAAGAAATATTACAGGGAGACTTTCGAGGTATGTCTAGATTTTTTCTTCTCTCTTAGTAATAATAATATGCTGTAAGTTTAAGGAAAGCTGGTACTTTCATGAAAATTAACTGTTGATGAAGGACCCATCGCCAGAGTGTCTGTTGTGTTTTCTTGTCAGCGTTTGTGGTAAGTACTTTGATTTCACTTGTTGCATTAATCCTGTCGCTGATTAGAGGCGTGTCTCAAATAAATGACATAGCATTGTAGATGCAACACACAGTTATTTTAGGTTGCTTGGAACAGGTTACGTTGCATATTTCTTGTTTCAGAGCATTGAAAGACTGTTTGTCTGGAAGTACTTGCTTGGAATGTTTGATTCTGCAAAATCTTCCACTAAGAGAACAAGATATCGAAGATATTGCTAAGGTATGTGGAACCAGAATTTCACTCATTTTGTCCTCTTTCAACATGGTCTTTTATTGGCATTTGAATTGTAAGCTGTGCTGTGTTAGGAACTCGTTCGTTCGTTACTGTTGTAGTAAAATGAGCTCACTGCTTCTTTTTGTGCCTATCAAATCAAAGAAGATATGAATTACGGGGAAATAATTGTTCATGCTTTTTAGAAGAATGTTCTTGTTATAGCAAATCCAGTGCTGAGTCTTGATGTTATAAAACATGTTTAAAGACGGTACGTTCAGGTTGCACGTCCTGGTGAGTGGGTGACTGCCACTTCCTATCGATGAATTTCTACTACTAAGTTCCAATCTACTCATGATTGGCAATTTTCGGCTGCCATTAGTTATTGAAATTAGTTACAGCCATTGTTTCACTCTACACTCTAATTGATCTTCAAAACCATCATAAGCTTAGGTGCTTTATCAGGTGTGGCCAGGCCCGATGCGTTAATATTATGCTTCCTGTCCTTTCATCAAGTTATTCTCCTGTATACATGGAGACAACGGCAAGCTTTGTCCATGTCATTCTCTGGAGTTGTTTACTCCTATATGTATTGGTAACACCGGATGTTAGGTTGTTTTTTACGCCTAGTGTTATGTACTTTCTTCAGTGGCGCACTATTTATTTTCTATCCACTTGCATTAATGATGCCTTTCTTCAAGTAGATTTTACTGTGGTACTGTGCCTAGTACTGAGGTAGACTTGTTCTTGCTCTTGATGAAGATAGTCAATATCGTCAGGGTCAAATTTCGGAAGGTTTAGAGGCCGGTAGACAGGTCTGCGTGCACAAACTCTGAAGCCAGAACTCGCAATATATATGAAAGGATTTTGTTCCAGAAAGTATTGTGTTTTGGTGCCTTATTCTCACATAAGAGTGCTGGCATTCCTCCTTGTGTATTTCTAATGAACGGCGTGGTAACTGAAATCTTGTTTAGAACAGCTGCTTAATACTAGGTTGGAGATTTTCCTGTATTTCTCTGAATTTAATCTGTGTGCAATTGGTAAACTTGTGTGCAATCGGTAATCAGGTCTCCCCGAACTAAGCGTGGATATGACCCTGATAGAGTTCCTCATACTCCGTAGACTAGAAAAGTCATTCCTAGTGTAAAGGAATCGTGAAGTTAATACTCAAAACGCCGAAGGGACGACTAGGAGTTTTTTGGCACTGCCCGCTGCTAAGCTCTTCCCATCTGCACGTAGAAATTTTGACAAGTAGTATGAGAGATTATAAGTGTGTCAAAAGTAGCTGCTTGCCAAAAAGCTCCTAGTTTGTTCTTTATACTTTTTTTAATTGCATAACATCACTTTCCACATTGTATGGCACAACTTGCCTGGATAGCTTCAACAGAACAGACGTTCTAGTCTGCATACTCAGCAAAACTTCTAGGCACTTTAGAGGAAGACTTCGACCCCATAGCAAGTCGATATTAGTTGTTAAACCTTACCATGAAAAGTCCAAATATGATATGTAAACTATATTTTTTGCAAGTTAAAAGCATTTTAGATGCATTTTATTACTGTAACAAGTAAAAGCAGTTGAAGAATATATTGATATATTGATAAGAAGACGCAAAAAAATGCCTCAGCTTCCATGATATTTGCTGTATGATAAGTACATAGCTGATATTTGCTTGCTGTAACATGTTTCCGTAACATCTTTTCTAATTCTTGATGTCAGGCTCGAAACACGTTCATGCTCTGATAACGAGTCAAGCAGGGTAGGAAATATTAATAAACTACAGTCACATTGTAGTCCTTCTGGTTGTCTCTAAGGGTGTTTTTCAAGTTTTTGTATTGGATAATAATTATTCAATTTACTTGCAACAAAATGTATAAATTGTTACAATGAACCCACTGTGCAAAACATAACTAGTGTCAAATAAGTGCGTTTGAAGGAATTTGCCGAACAAAAGGGGACAAAGTAGGTTTTAGTAGACTTCCTCTAATCGAGAAACATATATGAGGCTCAAATCAGTGTATAATTAAGAAACTTTGATCCAGACTGGTGCAGCCAGGTTAAAAAAACAAGAGCCAAGGTAACCTGTACACAGTACAGCGATCACATGGTGTATTGTTTTACGATCGAAACAAATTGCGCTGGAAAGATTTGGCAACCTCGTGGGTTTCCAGGCCTCCAAAATCTCCCCCTATACTGACTGGGAACCAAGGTGGTATAAAAACAACATGTATCTGGCCATACCATGAGCTGTGACCAGTCATGGCCGCACTTGAAAGCAAAAATGCCATTTTTCAGCACCCGATGCCTGTTTCAAAGATTCGCCAGCGCTCCGCACGCGAATCAAAAAACTGGGCTTTGTGGGACACATTTTTTTCGGACTGGAACTGTGTCTAAACATTTAGCTGTCCGAAAATTTTCGAGGCCTATCAATATCAGATTTTCAAAACGATTTTCAAAACGAAAGTGCAACCTCAAGAATTGCCATAATTCTTAACTATTTGTTTAGACTCTACTGATTTATGAGGTTTTCAAGGTCAAAAGACATGAAAAGGTCCTATCAAAGAGAGCAACTTTTTGTATGTGTATGTTCCTGCAAATTTAACAAACGAGTTCTAGTCCTTATATTTGACTTAATGGCTGGGCAAAACAGTTTACCTGGGAAAAGTTGAAGAATTGTACGGCACTCAGATTACCAAACAAATTGAAAATGGCATGAACGTGTGCTCCGGTGAAGTGTGTACCCAACAAAGCATAATAAAACCAATTCACCCCAATTGGTTACTTGGATTATTCGAGCATCTTTGACTCATGTCAGAAGCCATTAAGGATTTGACATAGGCTACGTATCAAATGCACTTAGTATGGAATTCGAGGCAAAGGGTCACTTCGCAGACTTGAGATGAGGTGCTGTATCCTTTTTTTTAACAAAGCAGGTGACATAGCATGAAAAAAGGTGATTTCCTTTGCATCTTAGGTCAGACAATTTTATTTGCAGATGTTAGTTTGGGGTAAAAATTTTTGTCGGAAATTCATTAAAAACAGTCCAAAATTTTTTGGCCAAAAATAAAATATCCAAATTATTTTCCTCAGAAAATTTTCGTAATTAAAATGTACCCTGAAAAATTGTCGTACACAAAATCCAGGATTATTTTAGGGGGACGGTGTCACATTGATTTGATTTGCACAGTGTCTATATTCAAATCTGAAAGAGTCTAATTTATTTCACAACATTATTTTCGTTTTTTTTTAGGGACTGAGCTATTCCAAAAGTTTAAAGTACATTTCTTTGGAGGGTTGTCGTATTGGCGACGACGGGTTTGAAGGTATGTGATGAAATGCAGCTCCCATCGTTGTCATGTGCTCATGTATTTTCTGGAAAGGCAGGGCATTGATTTGGTTCTGAGAAAAGCAATTAAAACTGGAGCGTAGGTGTTTGTTTGCGGTGAATAGTGAGCACATGACACAGTTGGAAGGTATTAACCTATGATCTGATCCTCTCTCTGCATAACTGGCTGCTTGCTTGTACAGCAATTGAAGCGTGTCCAACACGTATTTGCTTTTACACGGTGGAACAGTTATCTGATGCTGCTAGCCTCAAGGTTAATACAGGAATCTTTATACGAACACCAAAATTGATCTGATCCTTCTTTCCTCAATGCAAAGAGCAAGCAGCTACAATCATGTACAAAATATATTGAGACTTTCGGGAAATATGGTGTTTGCCAGTCCCCGCAAGCAAAGAACTAATGGTATTATCCAGCTGTGGAGAAAGTCAAGCTTCCACGGGTTGACGAATCAGTTTGACAGATCGGACTTTAGGACTTTGAAGACGAGAAGGGGGGAGATGGCCCCCCTTTCGTGACCACGCCCACTTTTTTAAGACTTTGCCAATTGTGGTTATGCACAGCTATCTGACGTGACTTGCAAACACGTTCAGGCAATAGAATTGTGCAGTTTGATACTCTAGAGGTTGCTGCAGCCCTGAAGTCGGTTGGTCAGCGCGATTTTTGGTGTTTTGAGAAAATATGATCAGATGTTGGCTATGCATGGCTTTGAAAATAGGCTGAAAAATGGTAAAATTCTAAACAATTTCGCACCTGATTGTACAGTGCAGAGGAATGGTAACGTATGATCCCAGGTTAGAATAGGGTCTTTATTTCGTGCCTTGAGTTCTTGCCACAATTGCGGTTACTACCCTCATGCCAACCAAGAGTCACAGGAGATGATGTTGTTTTGTTGATTCAACACAGAACTTATTCTTGGGTTAGCAGACAGTGCATCAACTACTAATTTTACTTTCCTTAAATAAACTCATATTTGAGTTTTTGGATGGTTCATCAGGTTGATGAATCTTGAAAGATTTTTCTCTGGATGCTCACACCAATTCCATACGAAACCAAATGGATCCAGAATGAAGCGATTTCTTCACGTGGTAGATCATAGGTCAGCGTGAGATCTTCCTTGATCCTCTGCCAATGCACTGCTGGGTATAGTTCCAGAATTCCTTCTGGCATGCATTCATGTAAGAACTTGACAAGAAAACAAGGCAACGTACAGAAGTTGCAAACTGTAGCCAGATCATCAGGTCATCACAGTGTATCAAAGATGGATAATGTGTTCTTTGCAAGAGCCCCTTTCAAACTTCCTTCATTTACCTCCAATATTTTTGTCTTTTTTTCCTTTTTTCCACTTTACTTTTCAATCCTCAAAATCAATACTTCTCAATCCTTCACCTTCGTGTCTTTGCAGCATTCTCCACATAGTCTTTGGAGCATCCTAGTCTTTTGACCATCCTTCCCTTCTCACCATTTCATTTTCTTCCTATCATCTTATCTTCTGCTCAAAATCTCACATTCTTTTCCTTCTTTTCTCCTCCTCTTTCATCAGCTCCTCGAGTTTTCTGTACAGTCTGTATATCCTTTGATATAACCTTCAAATATGTTGGATCCATGAGCTCCACATATTCCGATGAGTCTTTACGTTGCTCCGCGTTTCACGTGCTCCATTTACTTCGCAACGCACAACGATAAGGGGGGCAGCACATATGGCCAGTATGCACTAGTGAATGATCCATGGATCCAGTTGTCTTCAGTCAATTAGTTCTAAAGAGAAAGAGAAGATACACCAAACTTGAGGACACTTTCGTTTCTGCCACACAGTTTACCTTCAAATCATTGCATAGCCACCAGATTTTATTGTGGACATACGCAGTGTAGTGCCCAGACAACAAACTGCCCTGATGGTTCACTACCTTATACATCATGCCACCAATACTTAGTGGCTGCACAGAGAAATTAACCTTCCTAGAGACCTTCACTATCTCTCCACAATCATCAGCAGAGAATCTCTTCAGCTGCACAACCAATACTTGTGGCATGCGACCCAACTGTCCTGATCTTTCACCAGAGTTGCCGTTGCAGATTGGGCACACCCATTCAACAGAGCAAGTCTGCAAATATGCCTCTACACAATCTGTCAACGACACCCTATTTGAACCTGTTGGAATGGGAAGTTCCAGGCAGCCAAATGACTTGTCTGTAGAACTCGATGTTCCGCATTCCTTAAATTTCAAACGCCTCAACAGACCACCTTTGAACAACTCATTGTTGATTGCATTAGAGAGTACCATAAAAAGTCATGAGCATATTGTGGGCCATCCTCAGCCAGCTTCACAAGATCTCTGTGGTGCCGCAGATTAACAGGCGTTTTTTATTTCACTTGCAATGCTTTGATTACCCACCAGAAACTCTCTTCTAATCTGCTCTCTGCTTTACGTCCTCTCTTCAGAAAGAGGGTGTATACTGACTTTAGGCACTATCATATCGCACCATGTAGCATGTACAAATTACCTCTTGCTCCTTGGGTTGGCCTAAACATGGTGATATTTGCTGCTCACGTTTTGTCTGATTTTTTTTACGTTGGACTGCCTTTGAGTATTATTGCTGAAAAAAGTCAGCTCTATTGAAATTGATTTTAAAAAGAATTAGAGTTAGATGTGGTTTGTATGTATGACAAGAACTGAGGTAATGGCATTGTGAGCCTAAGGGATGTCAACAGCTATCAATTCTCTAAGATTCGCCAGAGAAAGGAGTGGTGAAATAGGGAAGGCTGTAAAATCAATGTTTTGGTGCATGTTTTACATTGGGCTGACTGACCAGAAAAGTAGAGATATAAAAGGCTTCCACACATAGGCCGATGGGTCAGTTCCCACCAGGGATTAAGTTTATCTGCGTTACGCCAACATGGGCTTAACTGATACATGATCAACATTTTAATCAGCCCCATTGTTTCAGAGCTCAGCACCAAGATCAAAACATTTTGATTATGGAGCTATACTTTGAAACAATGGAAGTCATTAAAAATATTGATCAGGTATCAGTTAAGCGTGCTTTGTCGCTCAACCCTGAACGCAGATAAACGCACTTATACTCTGGTGAGAACCGGCCGTTACATTGCTTGAAAGATGTACTGCCTAGTCAAAGATGATGGTGCAGCTGTAATTAAGACGCACACGGGCAGCCACCATTAAGGTGGATTTCCACATGAGCAAAAGTCGCAGCGAAGTGAGCAGCAAAGCAGATTTTTTCACTTTGGCATATGCGCAGTAATTGAAATGTGTGCTGCACGTGTTTGTCGTGGCGGAAAAAATAGTTGCATCCCATTCAACTTCTCTGAAGCAAACATTTTCGCAGTGGCAAAAACTTCGCTTCGCCACAATATTCGCTGAAGTGGAAATTCGGCTTTAAAATAAAAAATGCAAAAGTAAAACTTCCATGGAGTCCCACAGGCAGTCCAACTCAAAAATAAGTTAAAAATAAGCACAGTTATTCTCATATCCTTTTTGCCCCACTGTATTAATGATACCGTAGGAATTTTTTAGTGATACAGGACTCACAGGAGAGCGTATTGTCACCAGTAACTACTGCTTTTCCTAATGCCATTAACCACAGGCTAGCATAACTACTGATATAACTGAACTAGTCGTTAACATCACTGCTGATGTTATTTAAACAGGCCTATTGCTGAGCAAGATAGATTTACCAAAGGTGAATGCCCAAGCATTGACTAGCAATGTTCCGTGCAAAATGTGCTAGGCATGCCAATCTGAAAGTTGCATGTATACTTCGAAAACCACATGCTCTCCAGGGGTAGGAATCTGTGTTTTGGCTGAAAGCTTTTCTAGTTTTTTGTGTTTAACCTTTAGTTTCTGTGGTTCCAGCTACTATTTACTTTAGATTCCTCAAAACGTTTTGCTTGTCTGTTTCTTTTAGCATTATCTGTCAGTATGAAGAAGAACCTTTCGCTTTTATCTATTAACTTTTCTGCATGCGGATTATCATGGAAATCAGCTGAACACCTTTCTACGCTTGTAAAGGTACGTATGATGTTATTAAACATTGAATTGTGTGTACTTCTTACTCTTGACCAACTCATAACTGATCAGCTTTAACACGCTGGATATCACTATGGGACTGTAATACCCAAATTTTGGTTCCAGCTACTGTAGTCTTTTAATCTACATGATAGTACCTAATAAGCTAGTCCTGAAGAAACTTGGGCTTATGAAATGAGTAGCCGAGGTTATGAACCAAGCAACAGAGGTTATTATTGGAGACAATGTAAGCCAGGGATTTCCATCTTGCTTTAGTGCATAGGAATTTTCTCAAACCACACTTTATTAGGCAGGTTGTTTGATATGTACATGCTCCATTATTACAGGAAATATGAGAAAACTAACTTTAGGTTACACTGTGTTAGAAATCTGCCAAGTTGTAATGATATAATGCTGACCCAATTTCCTGTTCATTTTGCGTTGTTATGCACATTATTCTGCTTTCTTTAGTATCAAACAACCCAACGGTACGGAGAAGCATGGCAAAATAGTCTTCGTTATCGCCGTCCTGATTTCGACTGCATGCCTGGCCTACGCCGCATCACAATCAATGATAACCCGATGATCGGAGACACCGGTGCTAGCATACTCGTTGATGCTGTTAAAGACGATCTTTGGATAAAAGGTTTGTCTATTGAGGATTGTGATAAGGAAATTAAGCTATATTGACCCATTTTCAAGCAATACTTGCTTCTTGTCATATTCATTCTTAGGCCAACGAAAGGCTAGTAAACAACTTCTTTTGCGTTTTATTGCCATGCTGGCAAGCTCGAATTTGTCGAGCGAAAGCGGTATTTATGTGGGTAATAAAAATTTTCCCTTTCAAAAATTTAGCCACAGAAAGCTTGCCTTGATAATTAGTCACTAATGAATAAATTGGCTGTTGGTGACATCAATAGTGCTATTATGATCTTATGGAGCAGAATGTTTACCATGATTGTGTATGTGAAATGCCTAAAAATTGCAACTTTTGCTAGTTTTAGATAAAAACAAATTACTAATTTTTCAGTTCTCTTGACTGAATCCAGTTGAGCAAGTTTTTCACTTACAGCATCTATAGATCCCAGGAAACATCTTAAGTTCGACTAATATTGGCAGCAAAAACCTTACAAATAATTATGGTCTGAAAATTTTTGATTTTCTAGCTACTTGTCAAGCATAAAGAACTGTATTTGTGGAGTGATTTAGCACTTTGACATCAAATTTAACCTAGTTAGGTAAGAAAGTATGGCACTGTCTCGTAAACTTACAGACACACTGGCGGCAGAAAGGCAACACTAAGGACCAAATTCAAGTTGCTATGTAGCTCATTTTTTTTTCCAGCCACTTTCTTAGGTCTACTAGTAGGACGAAAGAAACTCAATTTGCTAAAAACTCAATTTTCTAACAAAGCAACTTTTGCCTACATTCACCATTTTGAATAATTCCACATGGAGTTTTTACAAGACTAGACACAGACATTTCTCTGTGAAGTGTCTACAGGCCTGTGAAATTCTTCCTGAGGACTTGGGGCCTCTTGTATTGAATATGTACATTTGTAACATAGACGATATCTTGATGCTTTCATACCCTACAAAACTCGGCAAAATTTTTAGAATTGAGTTTCCTAAACCCAATATGTTCGTCAAAACCGGCTCAAAGCAAAAGTGGCTGGAAAAAACCCTGATAGCTTGCTATTAGCACTAGCAAGAACAAATGACGACAACGGGCAGGTAATGGTCTCTTTTCCTTGTTCATTTGCTGTTGGCGTACTTGCTTCAGACTAGCAGCTTGTCATTATGTTATTGTGTCTCTGCCTTCTATCAATCCAATGTAAGCATTCTTACTATACTGTGCATTCGTGTATTGGTACTGTGTACTCTTTCTTCTATTAGTCTAAAGACAGGCATTTGTGCTGTACATTCTGTCTCTGCCTTCTATCAGTCGACATGCACGCGTGTGTACTGTGCATTTTGCATCTTCGCTCTATCACTCTAAATACAGGCATTTGTATTGAAATGTGTCTCTTCCTTCTAGCACTCGACATGCAAGCATGTGGTCTCTCATCCGCTGCTGGACAAATGTTTCAAGACATGTTGCTATCGAACAAAACACTACTTGTTTTGGACTTACGGAGAAATGATAGCATAGGTGTGTATGTTATATTTACTTTTTTGTGAGTCCAATACATATCCAATCTGATTCGCTGGGCCGGTATAACTATGAATTTCTTGTACATTCTAATTTGGAGTTTCACTTATATTGTCAGATCTAGCTGATGAACAAGACGCTAACGAGAGAGGAGGGAAAAGTGATTGCTATACTGATCAGAGGAATGAGGTTGAAATACTTCGGATTTCGGTAGAAAGTTGAGAAAATGAAGAAATAAAAGTTATGTGGAGAACTGGAAGACAATGACAGCATGTGTATAAGGATGTGCTAGGTTTAATCTGCTTATGTAGATTGTAATTCCCAATCAATGCAGTATGACTTTAGCCCTTGTAATAATAACAGACGTTTTTGGTAGGTGACATAACTAATGGTTGAGGGGGCTAAAAGCTACTGGCGGTCTTAAATCGTCCCCTAACAAGGGAAATAATTGCCAATAATCACAAAACTTGGCAAAACATTCTTTGCAGTCTGTGCGTTGACTTAGAACCATTTTCAGGTTCAAAGAGTGAGTAGGATGTGATGTGAATTCCAACTTTAGACTGAACTGCAAAAATTAGGAGATGCACGAAGTTCCTTCTCACATCTCCTTTCCTGAATTTAGCTTTAAATGCCGTTTTTGGTGGTAGGTAATAGAAATGAGGTTCTTTCATAGCTTTGTCGTACAGAAGGTTTTCTGCGGAAGTAGGAAATTTATCAATTTTGGTCCTATTTAAGGGCCCATCTCTCAAAGGTTTTTGAAAAAGTTTCTCATCATCAGGAGCTAATCTGACCTGTTGTAGTGCTGCCAGTACATAGCTTTTCTTTGGGATTGCTTCAAAGAAAAACTATGGGTATCTTTGGGATTGTTTCAAAGAAAAACTATAGTTGTCTTTGGGATTGTTTCAAAGAAAAACGGTATTTGTCTTTGGGATTGCTTCAAAGAAGAACCGTAGTTGTCTTTTTGATTGTTTCAAAGAAAAACTATAGTTATCTTTGGGATTGTTTCAAAGAAAAACGGTAGTTGTCTTTGGGATTGTTTCAAAGAAAAACTATAGTTATCTTTGGGATTGTTTCAAAGAAAAACGGTAGCTGTCTTTGGGATTGCTTCAAAGAAAAACTGTAGTTGTCTTTGAGATTGCTTCAAAGAAAAACTATAGTTACCTTTGGGATTGTTTCAAAGAAAAACTATAGTTATCTTTGGGATTGTTTCACAGAAAAACTATAGTTATCTTTGGGATTGTTTCAAAGAAAAACTATAGTTATCTTTGTGATTGTTTCAAAGAAAAACGGTAGTTGTCTTTTGGATTGTTTCACAGAAAAACTATAGTTATCTTTGGGATTGTTTCAAAGAAAAACTATTGTTATCTTTGGGATTGTTTCAAAGAAAAACTATTGTTATCTTTGGGATTGTTTAAAAAAAACTATAGTTGTCTTTGGGATTGTTTCAAAGAAAAACTATAGTTATCTTTGGGATTGTTTCAAAGAAAAACTATAGTTGTCTTTGGGATTGTTTTAAAGAAAAACCGCAGTTGTCTTTGGGATTGTTTCAAAGAAAAACTATAGTTATCTTTGGGATTGTTTCAAAGAAAAACGGTAGTTGTCTTTGGGATTGTTTCACAGAAAAACCGTAGTTGTCTTTGGGATTGTTTCAAAGAAAAACCATAGTTGTCTTTTGGATTGTTTCAAAGAATAACTGTAGTTGGGATTGCTTCACAGAAAAACCGTAGTTATCTCTGGGATTGTGAAAAAGCCAATTTTTTAAGGATTGGACAGAGATCGGAATCAATTGTGGAATGAAAACTTCAGAATTTAGATCTATCTTCCTTTATATTGTAGCTGATTCAGATGAGATATTTCAGATCCGAAATTCTGATTGGTATCAGATGATGTTCAATGAATACATCCTTTCACAGTTATCAATTATGGATCCGTTACAACCACGTTCAGCCATTGAAATTTTATGCTATCAGGGAAACGTATTACAAAATAGATTTTCGTCCGGCCAGTAGATGACGTGTGGTACGCTGACATCAAAACTCAATAAAAGTAGGTTTCAGGAGGTGGTCTTCAGCCATATTTCACAAATATATTGATGTTTTTCACTTTTTCACAGGAACAAAGCACTTTTTAGAATGCAGGCAATTGTATGCAACAATAAGTTCATACTTAAAAGGACAGGGAAGCAAAACCTTTGTATCTCTTTATGGAAAACTGTTCTCTCAGTGAGGAAAAAGCTGTTGGAGCTACTTCAATAAATATAGGCGCATAAAACCCCGCAAACACACCATTAGCAACCTACATTCTCTGTAGAAGAGGGATATTTTCTACTTTGCGATTACAGTATGACAGTTAGACGCTTTATGTGTGTATTGATCGCCACTTTACCTATCCATGATGGTGCATATATTGTTTGTATACGATTTTTACAACTGCCAAGGGGTGTATTCTATTGTAGACGGTCCTGTTTACATGGATTTCTACATAGCGAAGGTTGCGGCAGGAGGAAATCTTTCATGTCAAGAGACGTTGCATATGGTGCTACTAGATTTTTGCCACAACCAACACTTGTAGCTCATATTTTCACTGATTCACATGCCCCTTAGAGAGAAAAGTCGCTTTGGTGCAACATATTTTTGTTGCGATATTGGCTTGGTG
>JAOBRC010232688.1:0-14566 GCA_027575255.1 Scolionema suvaense | reverse complement strand
TACCCTGACTGGTAGACCTTGTGGCAAATCTTATAGCAAATAATGTTTGATGCGTTTGTTGGCAATTGGCAGTTCAACTATTGGTGTGGTGGCAGTGGAGTGCTTTGTCTTCTCTGGTTGTGTCTGGATGGGGCATCTAGTGGAAGTACATTGCCTTTTGCGTAGCGTTGTCGTGGGGGAAATATTGAAGTCAGTATAGAAGAATGAGATGTAAAAGCAGAAAACACAACATCCCGGACCGAGAGCATGACAACATGAACTGAGTAAATAAGAAGTGATCGGCGGAAAAATTCTGCTATTAACCTGTTGACAGCTTGTGTAAAACTTATTTGTGGTATATAGAGGTGATTTTGTGATTTGTTTGGAAGATTGCTACCACTGTTTCAGAGTCCCATAGTTGTTTTGAATTATTTGTTTGTTGTTTTCTGTGAGGCGAGGAGAGGTCCTGATCCATAGAAGGAGGATTTGCCCTCTTTTACTTGGTGGCCTCTCAACCTGCAAAACCTGGGAAATTTATATGTGTTGCCTTACCTCACTAATAAGCTACTTTCATGATTGCTCTTTTACCATCAGTTAATAAGCATTGCAAGCCTGGTGTTAAGTGATTTTAATAGCGTTTCAGAATTATGAAGTAATGTTGAGAAAGTAGGTGGAAGTCTGTTTACGAACTATTATCGGTAGAACACTATTGTACAAAACCTGGAGATGTTTGCCGTAATGACCTGGAAAAGACGATGTTGATACTGAGAGATTTCCTAGAAAAAAAGGCAGTTCTCGTTGAAAATTGGTTGCTCACTCAAATTTGCCTACAGATTTAGGGAAACATCACAGACATCAACAACAACAAACTATTAATATCTTTTTTACTATAACATAGTTATGTTTCTCTTAGCATTTTCATTATGAAGGTCAGATTGTGTTTGTTTTGGATTGTTCTTAATTTTTGTGCAAATTGGAAGCTTGTTTTCTTATAAAGCTGCTGTTCATAAAAACGTATAGTCCTGTGTGGTTTCTATATGAATGCTCGTTTTTACTTTTGCAGAGTTCTTTGCTTTGAACTGTGTCATTTAATTATTTCTGTCTTTCGCAGCACATCCATCGTGTATGGGCTTACCGAAGGGTATCGTTCCGGTGATCAAGTCTTACGACTGGGAATGCAATGACTGTAAAAGTTGTTACAGTTGTAAAGAAATATATGACGAAGTAGGTTTCTATTTGCATGTTATACTTGTGAAGAAATACATGATGAAGTAGGTTCTGTCATTTGCATATTATTACATTTTTATACAGATCTTTCCATGCGCATGCACCATGGCTTTTGTTATATTTTATCATTGGGTTGGATACGTTTTATGGCACAAAATCATAATTAATGTAACTGATGCACAGACTGATTGGCTGTACAGCTTTGAGTGTGAAAAATGTTTGTAGACATGAGTTATTGGAGGAAGACCTTCAGCACGCCATGACATTATCACAAACTTGAATTGGACTTGTTCTTTATCGGCAGATCCTGAAAAATGTTGAATGAGGCCAAATGGCATCCATGTTTCCTGCCTATTAGTCCTTTATTGATCATGTGGTAATTTTATTTTTTGTGCAAGTTACTGCAGACTTCGACTATTACAGAATGACAGCCTTACATGTTAGCACATGCAACATAACAAAACACATGACTGTGTTTTAATGGACCTTTTCGCAAATCGTCATAACGCAATGCATGCAATGCATCGTGGGATGGCTAGGGGCAAATCTCATTAAAACAGCAGCTTACGTCCTCGTGGGAGATCACTTCAGGCCTACAGAGCTTGCAAAGAATTGTTTTTCTTTTTTTGTGTTTTCTAGATACCTTTCATAGTGCGAACCCCCCCCCCCCCCTCGCCCCTCTTTTTCTCAAGCTCTGAAGTTTAAACTCACGATATAGGAAAATTTTGTCCCAGAAGCACTGTATTTTAGTGACGTTTTCTCATGCAATTGTGCTGGCATTACTCCCTGTAAATTTTAGCTATGCAGTAAATTTCGAATCAACAGTAAATTTTAAATAAACAGTTTTTGAACTAAAAAATCTTATTTAAAATAGATGTTTGTTTCAGATTTTCCACGGTACATATATGCAGTACGTCAGCTGGTCTCCCGAAACTAAGCCTTGATATGGCCTTGGTTTATTTCCTGGATTACCTGGATACTTCAGTTTTCCTTTGGTTTATTCAAATTCACGAGAGATTCGCTTCATCACGGAGAAAGGAGCGATTTGTTGTTCGGTATTATGTTGTACCCAGGCTACAGAACAGCTTGCTGAAGTAAATTTCCTGGCGTAAATTATTCTGATGGTTCCTTAAAAGAACGAAGAGTCTTCTTTTTCTGTATTGCTGATAGTGATTCATTGTGTATCTTTTTTCAGGATAAAATTCTCTTCTGTGATGCTTGTGATCGTGGCTACCACATGAATTGCATAACTCCACCACTGCGATACAAACCTCAAGGTAATGAAGCTCAGGCTATTCCAGATCCTGCTCTGACTGTCATTCTTGCAACGTGGTTCTGTAACTAACGTTCTGATTAATTTTGTTGATATGTATGAGTTATTGTGCTATAGCTGTCATTGTCGCAAAATGTTTACATAACGCGCATGTTTTGCCAGGGGTTCGCGAGTTCTACCTCCAGTTATTTAAACCTCCTTGGGTAAATGCAGTACCACCACTCATCAGGTTCAATTTCGTGAAGCTGCATTATAGTTAATCACCATCATTTTATATTACAGAGGTCAGCTGCATAAGTACTCATTTGGATGCACCTAACTTTTAGAGGAAATTCGTTCTCATGCTTAGAATGGAAATTTATTTTGGATATTTGTCATGTCTTGCAAGCGAAAGCAGTTATGTGCTGGGAACTGTGAAGCCAGCCTCACCACCGATTGGTAATTAATTCCTGTTGCATTTAAGGTTGATTGTTGGAAGTAAGAAATGCTCGAGGTTTGTGTACGACTATCGAGAAAATTATGCGTGCAGAAAAATGCCTTCAAAATATACTTCTAATTTTTGCCCTCAGATGAATGGCTTTGTCCGATGTGCAAAGCAGAACTACCAAAGAAAAAATCTCTTCGATCCTACCAAAGCACACCACCAGTAAGAAACCAGGCATCTTGCACGTACCCTGGCTGTGACGGCAGTGGAAACCGGAAAACGTATGCGAAAACCCATTGGTCATTAGCTAACTGCCCTCTTATGTTAAAGCAAAGAGAGCAAGAAGCAATGTTGGTAAGAAATTTTTTTTAAACTTTGGAAGTTTTCTTCTTTTCCTTCCTGCTCTCAATTTTGGACCTTCTCTTGTTTCAGAAGCTATCACTCGTGCTGACGCGGTTTATCACTCGTGCTGACGCGGTTTTTACTAATGCCAATCTTTTTTAAGACCTATCGAGAACATTATTCAGCTTTGCTGCGAATTTTATTTAAAATTTTTGGTATTCCTAAGAATATGATGATGTTATCAATCTTCTTTATGTTGTTGTAGTGCAATTCTTTTCACAATTGTAAGTATTATCGATCACGGGCACGTGGTTGATGAAATAAAAACGTATGACTGCAAAACTCGATTTCATTGCAAATATTCTCTGCTTCCATGTGATCAATTTGCCTTCCGTGGAACCTATTGTTTTTCCTGCCATCAAATTCTACACTTTTTTACATGTCATGAAAGTGAATATTCAAGTCATAAAGTCAGATTTTTTAAAGAAAGTTTTCTTCAATTTGTGGGTTTAAATTTCAATTTTAGATTTTTGGGAAGTGAAACTTAATAGCGATAATTATAGCTACCGTGTGATCCATCTTTATGATCCAAGAAAATTCGTGTTCAAACTGGATGTGGCTATTCTTCTGCCTTAAAAGTTAAAATCTCTTCATTAATTTTCAAAATTTAAGGATTTTCAAGAATAAGTTAAAATTTTTCAAAATATTTGATGTGAAACTGAAGAGTAATAGAAGTCATTACATGGACAATGCGTCATATTGGGTGTGTCTATTTATGTCCAAAATGTCCAAAAATTGCCATAGCGAATCTTGAAGGCGCAAGCCTGTGCTCTTGTTTATATTGATATACAATTTCATGAAGATGGGAGACTTTGCATGAAGTGCAGGAAAGGGAACCTATTATGGTGTAGTACAGTATGTGGTGGATAGTTTAGTATATACTCTTGTTTTCATAAGAGCCAGAGATGTTTTGAGCTGAGGCTTGCTCCTAATTTTTTTTCAGTTTTTTGGCGTCAATTGTTCTTAATTTTACAATACAGCTCTGACTTGGAGGTTAATCGTCTCTAACATAGGATGATCTCTAAAAACAAAGTTATTGACTTTTAACTTCATCCGTATCAAGTCTTAGCTTTTTCACGTATTGCGATTATCTTCATTATGAATTATTGTTTCTGTTCCTAACATTTGTGATTATGCTCAGGTTTGATTTGTTCTTAAATTGTTCTTAATTTTTTGGCAGAATTGAGGCTGATGTTCTTGTAAAAAAAAGAGTATACTGCTGCCCAGTTCTAATGCCAAGTATTCTAGTTTCTGTGTTTGCTGCCTGGTTTGATTTCTCTGGAGACAACTGCACACTCTCCTATATTCAGACCCATGGTACTTCTCAGCTCTTTGAATTTGAAGGCAGGTTCTGCAGACGGCTAGTCTTTTGCTATCACTTGCTGCATGCTGGCATTTTTTTGATGGAGCTGTCAAAATCATGAACCAAATCCAATGCCTGTTTGGTTTTGCCTGATTTTCGGATACATCACAAGTGTCTTTTTGGCTCACTTCTTGGATGTAGAAACAGGTTGCTTTCTCCTAGATACTGAAAGTGTGATGTTTCTTTTGGTTTGGCAAATATAGCCATCTTTAAGAATATACTAGAAATCCAGCCACGTAATGGTAGCTGATGAGATGCAGTGGGTGTATTGGGCTTTGCTCTACCTCAAAATTTCCAGCTACTCTGATATGTAGACTAGAAACGCAAAACAGGCAGAAAGTGAGAAAACAAACAAAAGAACAAGTCTTCATATGCAAAAAGTATTCCGCCCATGTTGCAAAAGAATTTTTGTCAACTGTTTCTAAATCAGATATATGCATTTTTTCACTTGGCGACTCATGATCTATTTTTTCTGTGCTTGGATGTCTTTGATGTTTGTTTCAACCTCTGCTGTAAGCATTACATAATGATCTTTGCCCGGAAAACATTTTAGTCAGTTTGTCTGCCTCCTGTTTCAATTATTTATCTGCTACCCTTATTCTGTGTGAACGGTATTACTCTTAATTATTTATTTGATGCTTGTGTGATCTGTATACTCTACAGTTTTTAGCAAAGTTTTGTTTGATTTTCAACACACATGCTTGAAAAGTTCATTTTGTGCAAACTGCTATCTTTGAAGCATTGGACGGGTTTTGCAAATTAGAAAGTTGTAAGTTCTGGGTTTCATTCTTTGACAGGTCTCGCATAAATGCTAATTAGAAATTCTTAGGTCTGTTGTTTTCTCATGACGGACTCTCGGAGATTCTTGCTTATAAGGAATCATCTTCTATGCAAGCCCTGATGAGATGATCGTATTTGTTACATTCATTTTTTTGTTTCTAGTTTTTTTGTATCCACATCGTACTGTGAAGTGATGAAGCTTACATTCAGGCATCACGGCATATTTATACTACCTTATTAGGGTAGCTTGCATTTCTCTGCTTAGTGGGCACTTTTGAAATTATGTCAATCACCAATTTCCGAAAATGGCATCGAATTTTGAAGGAAAAGTTCTCATAGATTTTTAGCGCATCAGGTGCAGTAATGGCTCGCTAAAAGAAGGCCTGGTCAGCATCTGTAACCTCGATTTCTACTTGGTAATTACTGTAGCAACGCAAAGCTTTTCACTACAGCTAAAAATTTTGCTTCAAAAAAGTTGAAAACACATGCCTCATTTACTGCTCATTGCCAAAGCAAAAACATTGGCGTTGCAGCCGAAATGGCTGTGACTTTTGCAAGACCTCCTTTAAAGTCAGCTTTTGAGTAAAACTAAAGTCAATAAAACTTCATTATCAGTTTTTTTATTTGATAGAAAACAATTCAATGAACCTCCTCCCATTCCTGGATTGGCAGGGTTTATGACGCTACTTTGGATTCCTGTATTGGCAGGGTGTATGACGTCTTTTTGGATTCCTGTATTGGCAGGGTGTATGACGCCACTTTGGATTCCCCACATGTGTACATGCAGGAAGTAAAATTTTGATTCTTTTGCATCTAAGAGCTTCTGTTCGCACATGTCATTAGTTCAAGATTTAAAAACCAGTAATCGGAAAATTAGCTGTTGTACATCAGATTTCAAAATGTAGCCTTCTTTTAATGTAGACATCTCCTCTGAGTGGTATGTAGTTAATAAAGAAAACTTCTCAACGGATTCATTTACACTGCTGTCATCAGCGAAACACAAACAAGAATGATCGTTGCAAATTCGAAAAACGTTAATAGAGTTCCATTGGAAAAGCGATTTGATTGTGATTCATAAGATGACATCAAGTAGTTAGAACCTGAGTTGTGGACATCACATGGACATTAAAAACAGTTTCCAGAATGCATAACATCAAAATATGCAGTGTACTAGTGGAGAAAGAATGGACAGAGATTATAAACTTCCTGGATGTTCAGGTAGTAAACGCTGGAAAAGAGCAATACGACTTTAATATCTATCGAAAGAATACCATTACAAATGTTCAAGTCATTTTTTATATGAAACATAATAGTAGTTCCAATTTCGTTACAGACCATGCGTTGGCTTGCCTTTGTTGGACTCCTGCTTTAGCGGAAGAGTCCTATAAAATGATGCCTGTCAGTCCGTCCGTCCGTCTGTCACCAATGCATTTTCCCGGACAACCGCTCAATGATTTCTTCTGAAATTTGATGTGAAGGTTATGATCCGTAATTGATGAAAAGTGAAGTACCTGGAATTTGGAAAAAAACTTTGTTTGGCTTGCAGGTTGCAATTTATTCCCGAAAATGGCCATTTTTAGGGTTTTTTAAGAATACCTCAAAATCTGTTCATTACTTTTTTGTGTTTTTTGTTGTAAAACTGCTGGGCAATAGTAGTTATGTTGTGGACGATGTGTCATATCTGGGATAACTCGCGTTCGGCTTGCAGGTGGCAATTTATACACTTCCAAAAAAGGCGTTTTTCATGATTTTTTCCAAATAAGTCAAAAACTATTCATCTGATTCTGATCATTTTTTATGTGAACATTAGAGGCATTTTTACACATGTTTTGAAACATGTTTCATCTCTCCTGACAATCTCGTTAGGCTTGCTGGTGGCAGTTTACGTCTAGAAATGGCAATTTTCTGCTGTTTTTTTCTCGTATGTCATGAACGGTTAATCGTTTTATTGTTATTTTTGGTGTGAATATTTGAGGCAACTGTACGCATGTTATGAACCATTTGCCATGTCTCCAGACTATCTCGTTTGGCTTGCAGGTGGCAATTTAGGCCAAAAAATGGATTTTATCATGATTTTTTCCCAGTAAGTCGAAAACTGTTCATCTGATCCTTGTCATATTTGGTGTAATTAGGAACAACTCTATGCATGTTTTGAACTAGGTGCCATGTCTCCTGAAAGTCGCGTTTGGCTTGTAGGTGGCAGTTTATGTCTAAAAATGGCAATTTTCTGCTGTTTTTTTCTCGTATGTCATGAACGGTTAATCTTTTTATTGTTATTTTTGGTGTGAATACTTGAGGCAACTGTAGGCATATTATGAACCTTTTGCCGTGTCTGCCGACAATCTTGTTTGGCTTGCAGGTGGCAGTTTACGTCCAAAATTGGCGTTTTTCATGGTTTTTTATCCAAAGATGTCAAGTGTTCAGCTGATTCTTGTCATTTTTGGTTTGAACATTTGGGGCAACTCTCTCATGTTTTGAGCCATATGCCATGTTTCCTGACTATCTGGTTTGGCTTGCAGGTGGAAATTTACGTCCAAATAATTATGGTGCTTATTAGGAGTTTTTTCTGTGTGTCATGAGTGGTTAATCGGTTTGTAGTTATTTTTGGTGTGAATATTTGAGGCAACTGTACGTATGTTATGAACTATGAATTTGCCATGTCACCGGACAATCTCCTTTGACTTGCAGGTGGTAATTTACATCAGAAAGTATCTGTTTTCAGGTTTTTTTTCCGAATGTGTTACCAATGGTTTATCTTTTCTTATTTGGCGTGGATCTTAGTGGCAACGAAGCATATGTTATAACCGGTGCCTTATATCTTGAGAACATGTTGTTCTTCAGCATGTGAGTGGCAAGTTATGTCAGTAGTGGCTGTTATAGGGTTTTTTCGTTATGTTTCAAGAACACTTCATTACGTTTTTGTGATTTGTGGTGCAAATCTTATGGCTAACGTGCTATTCTCTTCTTGGATCTGATGCAGAGATTCTCAATTAAGTTTGCTGGAGTCCACTACTTATGTGACTTGTTTCAAAATAGTCATTGTTTTGGTGGAATTGTGTGAGCATACACATGCCTTATAGGCTATCTATTGCCTATGCTTACAATAAATAACACTCTCTATCACCCACTTTGATTTTTTTCTGCATGTTTAGATATGAACGCCAGTGAATTTAATTCTGTACCCTTACTACTCTTCTTACATGTTGCATGTTGTGCGCCTTGTTATTTGATGGCAGTCATTTTTCTCAGATTTCACAAGCAAATGAGGAAGTCGACGAGGGTTCGGATGAAAACGTAGAAAATGCGTATGACAATGAAGAAAATGCACAAACACTCTCGAAGGATGCGACACCTGTAAAAACAGTTTCAATATCTTCATCTAGAAAAACACTTTCATCTAAAAAAGGAGCGAAACATCTGGAAGAAATTGACAGTATTGGCAGTATTGCGGAGTTAATGGAGGGCCAGGATGAGGTAGGTAGAATGCGATTACGTACCTACAGGATGAGGTAGGTAGAATGCGATTACGTACCTACAGGATGAGGTAGGTAGAATGCGATTACGTACCTACAGGAAGAGGTAGGTAGAATGCGATTACGTACCTGCCACTATCCTATGTACATCCTGCGTATCCTGCTCAATTATCCTGAAACCGAGGTTATCCGACTGTCTTTATTATCCAAATCTCCGTTATCCTGACCTTTGTTATCAGAGCAGTTAAACAATTAGGTTCCAATAATTTATTATTATGCTTCTGCGTATAGTGAAAGAGTGAGGTGGCAGACATTTTAAGCTCTCGAAAATAAGACCTTGGAGCGGTGTTCTGTGAATTGTTTTTAAAAATCCATAGTACCTCTTTTAAGTTAGCAATATTTGGACAATAAAATACCATACTATGCTCGATTGTCTGCTACGAAATGCTGTTCAGTTGAGATACGCTTGTACCATGCGCACCATGAAATATTTGTCGATCAAATACTGTACTACAATGATTGATCAATCAGAAATATTTGTCGATCAAATACTGTACTACAATGACTGATCAATCAGAAATATTTGTCGATCAAATACTGTACTACAATGACTGATCAATCTACCCAATATATTATATGTCACTTGTGTCATGAGCATTTATAAGCAGAAATGTTAGTTTTAGCCATTAGGTGGAGTTTCACTGTGAAATGAAGATCAAGTGAAAAATAAATTGAAATTGTGTGGATATAGCTCCGTAAAAAGCACTATTGCGGCATAAATTTTAGATGCGGGTTTTTACGCGTATCAGATTATCAACTTAACATGGCCTTATTCTTCACAGACGAATTTCTCCGGAGCAGTTTGTTCGTATAGAACACTAGTTGAAGCGTGAGGCAGAGGTGCCTCTGCAATTGGAGTGGAATTTTTTCTTGTCTCAATTGCTGTGGAAATTTATAGCTGATGGTTGATCAAGGTTGCACATTCATGCTACCAAAGTATCCCTCCTCACTTTTTCCAGTTTGCAGCATATCTGAATCAATTAAGTTGTGACTCTTTGGATAACCAAGGATGCACTGTGTTTGGATCGTGCTTTACGTTTATGCTTTTAGTGTAACAATGCCTTCACTTTCTTGGTTTTCTATTTTATTCCATGGCTGTATTGGTCTTCTATGATCCTGGACGACATGCTCAGAGATTTTTTCGTTCTGTTCACAAAACGGTTATTAAATCGGCAGGAATATTTTGTCATCAAACTAGTGTTGAATTCCTAGAAGAGGTGAAGATCTTTCAGTTTTTCTTGGTTCTTGAAAAACTGAAATGCTCTGTTTTATCTCTAAGTGAAGCCTAATGTTCTTCGTAATTGCCATTATATTTCCATGTAATGAAGTGGTTTAGCTGGCGGCATATAGCTGGTGAATTTGTTCAGCATCATGAACTTCATCAGTGTTATAACGAATGATGTTATTATCTCTGATTTATGAGTGATGAGAATTATAGGGAAGGTACCTCTGGTTTTTAAGATGAAATTGGACTGAATTAAAGAACAATGAAAGTCCAGCTATAATCATTGATTATAGTATCTGCCTGTCTTTTCTCGCATGTTATTGATTATAGTATCCGCCTGTCTTGTCTTGCGTGTTATTGATTATTGTATGTTGTTATAGCAGGATGCATCGAAAGAATCAAGCAACTCTAGAAGTCGTATCACGAGGCATAGTGTTCTCACGGTTCCTCCTGCCACAGGTGATATAATGGACAGTTCAGGGAAGGTACCCGAACCTGTCAGCAGCAAGAAAAATACTTCGAAGAAAAGTTCTCCACAGAAGGTACATTAGTTTTATATTTTTAATTTACTGGAAAGTTGAAGGTGCATTAGTTTTATATTTTTTAATTTACTGGAAAGTTATAAAATAGGCAAGGTAGAGGCCGCATGATAAACAGTTCAAGCATGTTTTTGTTGATTGACCACTTGGTTTGGTACAAAGTAAGTGGAACACTGAATATTTTGGTCCAAAAATTCTGATAGTGTCGGAATTGCTGACAGGAAATTTAGATCGCATCATCAGTGCCACATTATACAGTGAACACTTATCTCTGGATGACTGGTTGAGGTTATACCTAAGGAAAGTAAGACCCTCATACCTACCGATAATTAGTTTATGTCAAAAGGCATGTACCAAATAGTGTTCAATGTGATGCTTGGCTGCTATTGCTGGTCCTCGGTCAGAGTATGTACACAAATTTATAATAATATGTTAGATAGAAAGTTGTTTAATGAAGATGCATTCTGGCTGCAAGGTTTCAAGTTCCATAAAACTCACAAAATATGTATTTCACTCAAGAGAAACTGTATGATCTACGATTCTGTTGGTTTCTTAGGGCAGTCTCTTGGAGAGGGGGGGGGGGGGGGGGGGGGGGGGGGGGATTGTGAGTTTGTCCATGAAGGAAACTGTCTGCGAACATGATGGTACTGTAGCAAGTTAGATGCATTCTCTGTTTTCTTGTTATTGGTGCAGATGCTATTAGACTCGGAAGAGTGGAATGATACGCTGAGAAAGCAGGAATGTTGCTCTTCTTCTAAAGAGGAGCAGTAGTAAAAATGAAATATCCACAAGTGATAGAGGACAGCAACACATGACATTCGTACCTCGCTCTGAGATATATCTGAGATATTTGTCCCCCTCACCCAGGAGCTATCATCTTCATTTTTGATAATGGAGCCAGGTTAGTTCAAAATGGAATATTTAGGCAGTAGAGTTCGGATGATTCCAGAAGTACGTCATGCTAATTAACAGCAAGAGCTTAGCTGTTGGACTTTTAGCCTGAATGTTTCCTAGAACTACACAAGCTTTTGTTGTTTTTTTTTAAATCACTGGTCTCTAGACGTCTTTTATCTATTAAGATTTCATTTATTCCCTTTGAGCACTTTCAATTCCATTTAAAACAGTTTAAGCTACGCTGGGTATGTCCAGTGTCTGCCGCTGACTGTTCCTTTAAGTAAGCATGCCTTGTTTGTAGCGTTCTTGTAAAAGTGATGTTTTTATGACGTTTATGGTAAGTGTCTTATCCATTTCAGTGTTCTTGGCTGTCCAGTAAAATAATTTTTATTTTATGACTTCTTCTCAAGTGCAAGAGTTTTATTTTTGTCCTTTTTGCTGTTCTTTCGCCCTCCACCAATGCTCTGTTGTAGATTATTGTGGAGGCCCTATTCGTCCTCCACCAGTGCTCTGTTGTAGATTATTGTGGAGGCCCTATTCGCCCTCCACCAATACTCTGTTGTAGATTATTGTGGAGGCCCTAATTTATTTTAAAGGACGATCTGATGCTCAAATGTATATAACGATGATGTGCTGTTGCCAGTGTGGTCTTACTGTATACACGTTATTAAGTTCTTTTGACTGGTTATTGATACTACAATCCTGGAGAAAATATTTGGCATGGGAGGCTTTTTTGAGACAAAATCAAAAATGCACTTTTTACCACTTGCAAATGTGCTTTGAATTACAGTCGCTGTTTAGCTATCTCTGTCTACAGTCTCCGTGCAGTTTCTAGCAATTTACGCCAGTAGACCTAATTCCACGCTCTTTGTTCTCTAAATTACCTGAAAAAAATAAAAAAACCAAGCCACGCCCTAAAACAAGCCCTGCCACACCCTAGATATACCCCAGAAATGGCAAAACATGATTTTTCAAAAGTCAGAAATAGTAAGTCTCTCAAACGAAACCCACTCACCCGTCCTGATTTGCGGCTCGGTACTTGTCAACCTATTTTCATTTACTCGCAGTACAGAACGTGGCAAAAATGCCCGTGCATGCCAAAATATTTTGACCAGGATTGTAGTAGTGCCCTAAACTAAACAGAATTATTACACGAGTTTTGCACTTGAATCACACGTCTTTCCCCCCACACTGGTTGCTACATCAGTACATAAATTGTTACAATCACAAGCAATTTCCAACCATAGATATGATCAACATGGCAGACGGAGCAACACTACAGGAATCGCGTGGTTACTAACAAAACGGGGCAGCAATAATGGACAGCAAAGCAAATAAACGAAATATAACTACTAAATATTCAAGTCTTATGTGTCTCTGCCACATTGAGCCTCTCAAAAATATCTTTTTATTGCAAAGTCCACTGTTTTTCCGATTTCGTGAAGGTTTTTAGTGAAAAAGTGCCGGTTTTGAAGAGCCGACTCTCGCCTTAGTTTTCAGATCAGGCGTCGGGTTCGGTGTGACGATATTGTGCTGCATGTCCGGAAGCTTACCAGAATTTTCCGGTCCTAGGGTTTCAATAGCGTCTGATTATTTTTCTGATTATTTACCTGAATCTATTTTACAACTTCTTCTATAGGATCGAAATATAGAGAGTGCAAAAATTGATGGCAAAGAAGAACTATCCAATAAAAGCTGTAAAAGAGAACTGGATGTAAGTTTCATATCGAAGATTTGTTTAATGATGAAGCTGTTAAATATTGTAATTGATGACTGCCTGCCTATGTGCAAGTGTAGGTATAAAGAACGTTCCCATGTCGTAACACACAAGAATGTGGTAAGGTAGTGGTGGACGTTAGAGATAGGAATCTGACCATATTGTGATTTGTAAGGAGTAGAGCAACACCAGTTATTTTACCCACATGCCCTTCTGTTGTGAACTGTAATTGTCAATGTTGACTGCCTGTTGTCATGTAATTGGATTCATTATCCCTAATAATTGTAATAGACAATTCCGTTGGAAGATACATAATTCAGCGACTTGTGTTTATCTGAAAAAATCTGCAATACTTATTTTTGTGAATGATGGTCATCTGAAAAAATTGTGATACTATATCTTTGCGAATGATGCAAAAAAAAAGGATTTTTTGAAATGATTTTTTTATGCGTCAAAGAAACACTTTCAAGAATTGAATTTTGGGAATAGCGTATGACTCTTTTTAAAAAAAATTTTGCAAACTGATTTTTGAAAATGCCACATTTTGTAAAAAAAATTGCGAGATATATTTTTGTGAATGCTTGTTGTTGAAAATTTTTGTAGGATTGACGTTTGAAAAAATTTACAACGCTAAACTCTTGATTGGCGACGAGTTTGAATACCTTGTTTTTTTTTAATGAGTTCGAATCGGTGAAGAGTGAGGTCTGGGCACTAGCTGTCATGCAACGTACATTTCCTTTCACAGTATGTTTGAAAAGCTTGTTGAAATCTCCAGCCCATGTTTATTGTGATTGTTGCAAAGATGGGAAACAAATTTATCAGCATTGATGACAGTAATCAGACAGGTTCAGAGTGTAGTAACTCTGCTGTTTTGAGCTGCCTTGATTTGATTCTGGTAGACTGGCATTTGCTTTAAAGCGGCTAGCGGAATAGAATTATTCGTTCTGGGGCAATTTTATGTATCTACTTGAAATAAAGGAGACTAGAAACAATTGATGTGAGTTTTGCATAAATGTGAAAAGGTAAGGGTTATGGGCTAGTTGCTTCCGGGTAAATATGCAACAATGAGGAGTGGGACTGTTTGAAGCAATTGTAAAGTGTTTTCCCTAAATCAAAGGCCAGGTCCAAGTAAGTAGAAGTGCAGGTCTGCACTTTTCTTTCCTTTTTGGTATGATAAGTATGGAACTATGTTGAGTAATCTGCAGATTTC
>JAOBRC010232577.1:0-14566 GCA_027575255.1 Scolionema suvaense | reverse complement strand
AAAAATATCAGCATTACCTTCAGAGGAAGTTTCATCCCTCTCTGTTTCCTCAAATACACTGCCAAGGCCATCTAAAAGCTCCTCACTTAGATCATTGGCAACTACCTTCACGGAGCTGCTATTCGCCGCCATGTTTTTTGGTCGTCTGGAAGGAAGCCAATTTCACTGGATTTGTCTTGTCTGATTTCCCGCGCATACATGGCGGTCTTGCTCAAAGTTGATGCTTTTCTGTGAGATAAACTATTGCTCAAGGTCTTGAAAGTCTAAAATCGTAGCTTTCAAGAACTGCGAACCCGTATAGCTTGCTTAAAGTCAACCTACTCAAAAACCGTAGATCTACGGCTTTCGCCATCATGGGATACGTAGATCTACAGCTTTCGCCGC
Source organism: Scolionema suvaense (assembly GCA_027575255.1). Classification (NCBI taxonomy): domain Eukaryota; kingdom Metazoa; phylum Cnidaria; class Hydrozoa; order Limnomedusae; family Olindiidae; genus Scolionema; species Scolionema suvaense. The sequence goes on along the minus strand of JAOBRC010232577.1, from coordinate 14,182 downwards.
CTAAAGGTTAATGATGCATTTGTGCCGTCAGCCTTACATGAGTCTACGGAAAGACATTACTACATATACTACTTTTTTAGAAAATGTCCCCTGAGTTGGCGGCTTCTAAAACGGCAAGCATTATTCATGGGCATTCCCATATGAAGATATCAGCGGTTAAGCGGCACTCGCTGGATTCAACACAGAATAATTGCATTAGATTCCCACATGTTGAATCTGCCTATGTTCATTGGTTTTTGCCACCAACAAATACAAAATCCTCATAATGCCACTATGAAAGAAGCTGATTCCAACTTTGCAAAAACTTTTGAAAAAACGTTGCAAACACCTCTTCCATACTTTTTAATGCTAGCAGTTTTGCATCCAATGAGACTGATTCTACAGGACACAAAGTGATTATCGCCCAAATTTCTTACAGTGTGTAATATTACACACTGTAAGAAATATTTATAACTGTTGAAAATGTGAGCAGAATGTGCCTTCTTCTTAGGGACTCTGAACAAGAAAGGTTTAATGATCAGGAACTTTTCCCGCATACTGCGAGCATACTGAAACGTCTGTTAAATGAAGAAAATATTTCTGAGATCAACGCACTAGAACTTTATCTGACACACGTCAGGGTGTTTTCTTGTTTCACGGATATAAATTATCAGGCACTGTTGAAGGTGCTCTAAAGGAAGTACTTGATGAGATCTGCGAGATTTTGAATCAACCAGAAGAATCTCTAACACAGCGATAGGCCTCGATTATTAATGAAGAAATTTTTCTAGCCTCCACAAAGTTTTTAGACTCTACTAGCTATTTGTATACACACTTAGATGTGCTTTTTGGACTCCCGCTTTAGCGGAAGAGTCCTATAAATTGATGCCTGTCCGTCCTTCCGTAATCCGTCCTTCCGTAATCCGTCCTTCAGTTTGTCCCACCAACGAATTTTCTCGGATAACCGCTCATTGAATTTTTCTGAAATTTGGTGTGAGGGTGACAATCCATAGTTGACAAAAAGTGATTGAGCTGGAATTTTGATAAAAATTTTTGTTAGGCTTGCAGGTGGCAATTTATGTCAAAAAGTGGTGTTTTTCATGATTTTTTCCAAATAAGTCAAAAACTGTTCTTCCGATTCTTGTCATTCTTGGTGTAAATATTAGGGGCAAATCTGTGCTTGTTTTGAACTAGGTCCCATTTCTCCTGCAAGTCGCGTTCGGCTTGCGGGTGGCAATCTTCTGGGTTTTTTCCTCATAATATGTCAAGAACGGTTAATCTTGTTATTGTTATTTTTGGTGTGAGTATTTGAGACAACTCTATGCATATTATGAACCTTTTTGCCATGCCTGCCAACTATTTCGTTTGGCTTGCAGGTGGCAATTTACGTCCAAAAATGGCGTTTTTCATGTTTTTTTATCCAAAGATGGAGAAAAGTGTGCTCATTGGATTCTTGTCATTTTTGGTTTGAATATTTGGGGCAGCTCTATGCATATTTTGAACCATATGCCATGTCTCCTGAGCATCTGGTTTGGCTTGTGGTTGGCGGTACGTCCATAAATGTCGCTTTTTAGGGTTTTTTCTATGTGTATCGTGAACGGTTAACCTGTTTATTGTTGTTTTTGCTGTGAATATTTGAGGCCACTGTACGCGTGTTATGGACTATGTGCCATGTCTCCGGACTATGTCCGTTGGCTTGCAGGTGGTAGTATGTGCTAGAAAAGGTCTGTTTTCAGGTTTTTTTTCAGGTGTTAACAATGGTTTATCTTTTCATATTTGGCTTGGATCTTAGTGACAACAAAGCATATGTTATGACCCATGGTTTATGTCTTGAGAATATGATGTTTTTTAGCATGTGGGTGGCAATTTATGTCAATAATGGCTGTATTAGGGTTTTTTCATGTTTCAAGAATACATGATTACGTTTTTGTGATTTGTGGTGCAAATCTTATGGCTAGCGTGCTATTCTGTTCTTGTATCTAATGCAGAGATTCTCAATTAAGTTTGCGGGAGTTGATTTGTTGAATCTGTTACAAAAAATAGCACTCAATACCAAAATCTCCTGATTGCTAATGGATGTGACATTAGCCGGCTTAAACCAGAGCTTCGTATCTTACAGACACACGTAACGTAAGTTTCTTCCTAACTGTTCTTCATCAATGTGCTGGCCTCAAGTATTTTATCTGAAAACGGACTAGATTTGAGTAGCATTCTGCACTTAGCTGAGATCTGCTTTGCCATACCTCTGTCTAACGCTGAAAGTGAAAGAATCTTTTCTTATTTGTTGAGGCAGCTGTCAAAAGATGGACAGAGCCTGTCTAATGAAACATTGGAGCACATTCTTCAACTTGTGTTAACCCTGGTTACTGTGTTAGCTCCTGCGACCATGCGATTGATTTATTTTTGACGACATATCCAGACGGCACCGTAAGAAAGCAAGGAAGGCATGTAGACGGCCGTTCATATCGAAAACAACGATGACGGGCAAAGCTGCTTCGTAAAGTTTGTCTTTGGAAGAAATCAGCAACATGATAAAGGAGAAAACATCCATGGAGCAGATTGACTTGGGAGTTATTTCTTCTTCAGATGTTGAGACTGATTCGGAAGAAATCAACAGTGATAGTGACTGAGTCTTTTTCTTCAAACAGTTTGCAAGTTGCTTTCACTTGGCATTTAATCTTTGTGTCATTTTGAGTTGTTAACGTTTAAGTTGTTAACAAAATAATGTTCCAATTCTGAACAAAACGTTTCCATTACCACTCGTCATCTCAATTCCGTCGCTACGGTTTTTTATTCCAAACTTTGTTGCATTTCTCCGATGACATTATTTTAGCGTTTAGCTTATTTTTGTTTGCAATCCTAGGCTTCTTGCTTCTAAATCTAAAACACATATCTGGTTTCTTTGTGCATTGATTAGATGTTGAAATGGCACCACACAACAGTAAGACCTGCTCTCGGTTGTGTGATCATACTAGGAGATTATATCAGTCAAAAATGCTTAATCGGAATCCTGATAACGATGGGCTTAGCTAAGAGTTTGTGTATGCCTTAATGCGTTATAAAATTCTACTGACGCAATAACGCTTGAAGGCAAACCAAAGGGGATGCCAAGGTGAGGATGTAATGTGCGCATGCGTCATGGTACTTAAATTCTACTGCCACCCCACAAGTAGTTAACAATCTGAGATCGAATGCTTTCTCGTTACTGAGTGAGGGATACTGAAGATGATTTTCAGCTTAAGTTAATCGTGGTAAACGATGTTCCGCAGCATCACAGCATGGAGCAGTGTTTGGGGTTCATGCTTCGATGTCCCCTTGCTGGAAATAATTAATTTATGTAATCCTGTAAAGTATCATGTTAGTCAATCGGTGTGTAAGTCGGAACTACCGGATGCAGAACTTCACTAGTTCTGTAAAGAATTTTTTGATAGTGTGAGACAAGTGTTTTTGCTGTTGTAGTGCCGTCATGTGTTTGAAACTCCGTGGCAGCTTCTTGCTTTCGAAGAAATGTATAAATTGCGAAGGCTGTATGTTTGCGTGCATGATGATGCGTGTGGATGGCATGTGTGGTGATGTATGCTGTGTACGTTTGTCATGCTGTCTTCATGGTTCGCGAATGTAGGTTTGCTATTTGGCAGGTAGCAAACAGTATGGCTTGGGAAAAGTGAGTGAGAGTCACTGATGGTGTGGTGGCAGAGCACCATCCAAAGAAGTTGGTGATTCGTGGTTTTATTGGCTTAATTCTCGTTTGTTATGTCTTGCTCCATGGATGGTGTCAATGGTGGGTGACGAAGTTCATTATTCATTTATCTTTGATGTGTCTATGCGTAGTGCCATCTTGTGTGAATTCACAGCTCCGGTATTATCATACCATGTGACATGCTTAAAGGGGTCTTTCAAGTGCGGGCATCCAGATGGAAGTCTTCCTGGGTATGTCCCTCACCTCTTGATTTGTCTAGTTGCTGTGTGACCATTTACTTCTTTGCTGATCTAATCAGCGAGGCAGCCTGCTCTGTCATCTATTTCACTTTCTGTTCATTTTTTTTTTACAACTATCCTGTCATCAACAGATCACCCTGCAATAGGGGGAGAGTGTTATCACTCTCTGTGGTTTTAGCTACTCCTTCATTGCAACCATTAACTTCAAATTATCTTGCTCACCGTGCAGGTCGTGTTTTTGCTCATCTTCCCTCGGCAATGATAAAGATCTCGAGAGCACCCTCAGCATGTTGATCGTTGAACAAAGTAGTGGATAATATAATTTTGCTTCAGGTCTTCTTGCGCTCCGGGACTGCATTAACTTTCAACTTCAGACCAAGAATTGTGAACCTCCCTTGTTGCTTGGCTCTTGCACTAGATGCAGCCACAACAAAGCAGGCCGATTATGCAATAAAGCTGCAAATAACTGAGGATAATGCCACGAAACATTCAACAGAATCTGGATATCATGTTTCTAAATAAGTAGCTATCAATTCCATTCCTTCATTGGTTTGTATAATTCCTGTGTGAAGCATACTATTTGGCTGCCCTGAGTTCAGCAACAATGGTGGGCAGTGGCTGTGCCATCATGAATTTTCCGATGGTTGCCTGGTGGTGCACGGTTGTCTCTTGAATGTTGAAAGTTACAAAATTTCATTCCCCAGCGTTTAAGTCCACACTAACTAATGTTATATGATACGGGGTAGCTACCAAGCATTCGTTGGAATGAAATTGAGTCATTGCAGGACTCTGAACAATGAGCAACAGGTGTTCTATATAATGCTGCAGCAGAATGGGTCTTAGATTTTAGTGTCGACAGACAGCCAATTTGACGTAGGAATAGAATACAACTTCGAAGCTTGACAGTAACTATGGGGCTGTGTGGACATGCAAGGTGACGCAAGCAAACAGCGGGCAGTAGCTATAGCAATTTCGAAAGAAGATTTGGTTTGAAATACTGCTAGGATGGAAAGATATGAGAATATAGTCTTTGGTAATTTCTTTTGTCCCAGATGCTGGGAATATTTGGCAGTGTCTTTGGCAAAATCTTCGGCTATTATGGAGTGCCTATAAGCAAATGTGGCAGGCTCATGTTATGGCCCTTGAGTTGTATGTTGGGAATATATTGTTTAGGGTGCTGTGGTGATATATTTGCAGCTTCATTGGTTTCTCTTAATTACCTGGTTTGGTATAAAACTACAATCCCGAAGGAGTGAAGGTGAAGGTCATCTCGAATTGTAGATTCATTCTCTACTCATCGCTTCTCTATCACTCAGTGCTAGGTTTTACTGAGCCCCTACCCGTCTTGGCCTTTAGGGATTTCGCACTTACCAGTAGCAGCCGGTCGGATTTGAACCCTCGACCTTGTCTGCGCTGCACTGAGTGATAGCGAAGCGATGAGCAGAGAATGAATCCACAACTACAATCCCGGTCAAAATATGTTGGCACACATGCACGTTTTTGCCATGCTTTGTACCGTGAGTAAATGAAGTCAGGGCAGCAAATCAAAAAGGGAAGATGAGTTTTACTTGAGAGATGTACTAGTGTTGACTTTTGAAAAAATCATGTTTTGGCATTTGTAGGGTGTGTGCAGGGTGTGGTAGGGCTTGTTTTAGGGCGTGACTTGTGATTTTTCACTTGTTAAGGTAATTTAGGGAACAAAGGACGTGAGAAACTGCACTGAGACTGTGGACAGAGGTTGCTAAACACCTGTAAAAAATTTCTTGAAGCACTTGTGGTTCAAAGTGCTTTTACAAGCAAAAGTGGTAAAAAGTGCATTTTTGATTTTGGCTGAAAAAAGCCTTTTGTGCCAAATATTTGTCCATGATTGTTGTTAGGCAGGCCCTATTTTAGAGCCAAGAAGCATCTGAGTATGAGACGCTGCTCTTTCTAGGATTTCCTAGAAGGTACCCCTTTTGCTTACAAAAATCTTATTTTGCTGGCATTTTGTAGAAAATCTGGCTCAAATCTGCTCCTTCTTAACGTTGATAGATGCCACCCTCAATGCCTAGAATATAGGTCCTTTTAGGCTGAGATAGGGGCTTGGTCATACTCTTTGATTGCTTTTTTTTCTTGTGTGTAGAACTCATCACTTTATGTGGCAATGTACCATGGTAATATTCTGGTAGCTATTGGGAATTTTACAACCTTCGATGGTCGAAAGAGATGGAAATATATTTTTACTTCTTCACAAAGTCTGAATGATGGCCAGTATCATTCCGTAGTTATCATGTTCAATCACTCAAGGTTTGTTGGAACATTCATTTTCTTGTTATCAAGTTCATATTAAAGTTATAGGTTGTTGTAGAAAACCCTTCTCTGTTCCTTGTGTTTTTGCTTTGCCTTTTCGTTTTTGCTTTGCCTTTTCTGCTAGCTCGAAGTTGACTTCCTTTTTTCATGCCTTGTCCAGTCCAGTCATGTTGCTCATTTGATGTGTTTCCTCTGTAAATTCCATTAATACCTCTCTAGACATACTGTGACTTACATGAAGTTTGCACGATCCATTACAAATTTGAATCTTGATCAGAACTTTGTAAAGTCAAAGAAAATTGTCAAAATACCTCACATTGTTGCAATTGTCTTTGACAGCTTTATACAGTGATGTGTAAAAGTTTCAGCTGAATCTGCTACCATTGAGACAATACATAGATTTTCACATGTAGCTTCTAAATTTATCTATCTACCATTAATTTAAACTCTCGCCACATCCTTCTAAGTGGGCTTGTGACCTCAACTTCAAAAATTAAGTTTTATTGATCAAAATATATGGATACGGGCATTGTATGTCCTAGTCTTCAGATGTGGGATGATAAAGAGTTATTGAACTCTATTTGAATTACTGAAACTGTTGAAGTCTTTTAGCAATACATAATGAAGAAAAAGTATCTTGTTACTCCCACTTCTGGAAATATTTCAGGTCCTTGATAAAGAAACGGTTATCTTAGATCTTAGTCATTGGCAGAAACAGGAAGCGAAATCACTCAGCAATGGATTGTAGGACACTGTTTTGTTTTGTCAAGGTCACTCAATAACAAAAGGAGTGGCATTAGGATGAGATGCCTCCCCTTAGCTCAAGTTTGCCTGCTAACACGTGCTGGACAGTTATGCAAGATATTTCTTATTAGTCTCCCATTTAGTGGCGGTATCCTGCAAAATGATGACTGGTTTTTAGTTTCATTTTGTATTTAATTTTTGCAGGAAAATCAAACATTGACATTTCAATCCCCTGCCTCTGAAAGATCTCTCGAACCAGGGCAAAGCTTGAAAATTAAGGAAAGTAGGTGTAAAAATGCGGGAATCTCGTACCTGTTTGCTCACATTCTTTTTTATTTGTGACAATGCTATACACAAAGAGAAGAACAGCCGTTACTAGCATCTTCTATGTTTTATGTTTTTGGGAATGCTCTCCAGGTGAGCGCGCTTTCAGCTCGAACGGATTGATAAAATGCAGACCAGCACCTCAGTACACGGTTTACTGTATTAGAACGTGACTCTGGAGCTCCTTTGACGACGCAAGGGCATCAGTGCAGCGACAGATATAACCCACATTACGATCACAGGTCCCTGAGCAATATATCCGTCAAAACCAGTTAAGGGGTTAATGTAATCTATTTAAATGAATACACCGAAACCAGAGTGCAAAAGGAACAAGGGCCTCAAGATTGTTCAAAAACAGCTGCTATTAGTGCCCATTTAGTGTTAGCATCACCAAAATATTTCTCAAACCCAAAGTAAACTATATACTCGCCACTTTCGTCAGGACCAAATTGCGTTGAGAGGACCATACGTTATGTTTAAGTTTTTATCAGTCAAAAATTCTTAAGGGTACTGTTTACCCTCGGAAAACATTTCTGCCGTTTAAACTCAGCTAAGCATTACAGCTAACCAGTGAATTTTCCAAAATTCGTTTCTTTTTTATCTTTTTCTGAAAGCAGGTGGCTAGCTTTTGAAAGAGCCAAAAAAGAGACACAACCTGCATGCCACCTGCTACGAAGCAGTAAACAAAACTGGGAAAAACTGATTTTTTTTATTTTCTATGAGCTCTACGTCCCCCTCAGTTATATTTTCCTCTACAAAACGGTATCGGTGTTTTCTCCATAATTGCCTTAATCAAAAGGCTATGTGCAATTTAAGTTGAAATTATCAGAATTCCTGAAAAAATTTTAGGAATTTCAGGAATGTAGGCCCATAGCTCAAGAACAGAAGAAAATCCCGAAAATTGCCGTTCCCATTTTGAAGCTACATCTTCAATGGTTCGTATGAGTTAAGTGCTGTGAGAAAATATTAAATATGGGGGGCTTAGAGCTCTGCAAAGAACTATGGCCAGTTTTCCTATTGTTTCCTTTGTTTACCGGGTGCAAGTGGCTATATTAGTCTGAAATTATAGGATATGAGCTAGGTGCATAATGTTCATGTATTTATCACTATATGATCCTAAACGGGGTAACTAATGCATGCCTATACACATCAAACCATGAGGAACACTGGAGGTATTTGACCTGGTAGTTCAGGTCAGGTTTGAGCTTGCCAACCCTGTGACCTTCTTCGGTGCGCAATTGGTACTTTAAAGCAGCTCGATTTAAAACGGAAATAAACAATCATAACTAGCTGTGTTTTTACATTCTACATTGTTATTCAGACGTTTAAATATGTGTGAGTTTTTGTCATTCTGCAGATGTTCTGTCATTCTTACCTGGAAGTTGCGAGAGATGTCTTGCCTATGTAACAAACTCTACAGTTTGCACAAATGAATTTATAGACTTTTAAAGGAATTACATCCTTTAGACTGCAACTTAGCACTAGTAAAGATTATTTTGATATGAAGTTGTTTTTTGCATTATTTGCTTGCAATTCTGTTTACACTTACCTTGCTGAGATTTATGACCAAAGTAAACAATTTTAAAATTTCGTACTGGAGCTATTTCTTCGTCGTCGTTGCTTTTTTCTGAACGTGATTGAGTCATGCATGTGGCTCTACACCTTTCTATGACTTCATTGATAAAACATGAAAATTGAGCGCCTGAAACGCAGCTTTCTAAACTTTCAATGAACATGAATCATGCTTTAGAAGTACTTTATATCACAAATAATGCTTTAGAAAAAATATTTCTGTCAGATTTTGAGAAAATTGCCCCCAAGACACACCATAAAATGGCCGCCGTTCTGATTGCTTTGTTCGAAGAGTATTTGATAAATGTTAATCAATCGCGCGGAACTTATGACCAAAATATTTCCACCGTCATGATGTGACATCATCAGCCGATGATATGATATAATGGTTGATTGAAGAAATGCCTCAGTTCCGGGCCAATTTATGCTCAGTTGAAGATCAAATCGTGGTAACCAATAGGCAAAACCGATGGATCACAAGGTAATCTACAATCGTGATTAAACTTTTAAGTCAAATTAGAAAAAAACAACAAAAAAAATGGTCCCAGAATGTCTTTTTTTGGGACCTTACCATATTTGGTATTTCAAATGTTTTGTTTCCTTAATCTAATACTGACCTACCAGCTATAAATGTTTAATCACTTGCCAAATGGCGATTCCAAAATTATGGGCCCAAAACCAAAATCACAAAGTCATTTTTTTTGTGCAGATTTTGCCATTTTTTCACCTTTATCCGTGAATAACTTCAGGACCAAATATAGTATGCTCAAAACTTTTATGCTTCCAGGTAGTATTATACACCACTACTACAGCCTATCTGGTCAGAAACAGACAAATTTAGCATTTTCTTGTCAGCAGTTAATGGCTGATGTCAATATTCAATTTTTCTGCCTTTCTGCCAGTTTTTTTCATAATTGGTTGAGGTTTGATGGTCAGCAGTTAAGCATGGGATGCAATCATCACTCAGAGATGGAAGTTTTCTGGAAGGAGCTGGAAATCCGGATGGTAGAACTGAGGCATAGTAGTTTTATTCCAGATGAAGTTTGTGTATTTAACCCTATTCAACCTAAGGTGGCGAGGCAACTTCTGCTCCCTCAGGTATTTCTGAAATTGCGAGAATTTCTATCATCCTTCATCTTCTTTAAGATGCGAACAGTAAAATCACATTTCAGGTTCTATTTTAAGAAGAACTGGATCCGAATTTTATGAATCAGATATTTATGGAAAGTGCTTAACGGCTCTGTTCACATGATACACTATGAGCATGGGTTTATTCCAGAAAAGTACAATGCGTAAGAATTGTCGAAAAGCACTCTAAATTGTATGCTCAGATCAGGTCACATCTCTTATGTCATCATTGACCATACCCTATTTCCCCATTGACATACAACATGAGCCTAGTGTGCATTATGAATGCTTCCAGTGTGCGCAAAGTTTCATCGCTCTTCGATGAGCGGCTCCAAAAATACCAAATCTGGTTCCAAGTATTATATTCCGAATTGATTCCTTCTGTGCTGCACTAAACTTTAAGCAAGGGTTGCTTTTATTGGGTACACCATGTGTAACAGACAACTTCCGGATCACGGATCGTCAACCACATCCATCTCTGAACACAAATTATCTGATGACTCAAAAACATCATCTGTTGATGCTCCTTTTAAGAAGTAATCCTTCGGCAGTTGTGGCACATGGAAACAAGGCAGTCCCTGTATGATCGGAATGTTTTGATTCTGAGCAATGGTGAATGGTGGAAAGCTTCCTGCCTGCTCAAAAACTTACAGTCAAGGAAGGCAGTGCGCTGCGTATGTTTTTTTTTGTGGGAGTATTCTATTGTAAATAATGCAAGGGTTTCAGGCTGCATTCGGCTTTACTCCTTCCCTAAAGACAGTTAAAAAATCAAAGACTGGTGCAATCTTATCTAGCGAAGAAATAATTGTGATGGACCGTGGGGAAACATACTGTGTTATGCGATCAACATTTTCAAAAGAAGTTTATTTATAAACCTCCGAATGGGATGAAAACAAGATTACTAGACGGAGCTCGTCCCGTACTCCACCTATGGAACAGCTTTGTTGAAGATGTGCACGAGAGAGATCCTCCTCGGTACTGTTCTTCACCAAAGAAGAGATGCTTTGTAGAGTTGAATTTTGATGAGGGTGGTAATGGTGACTGGGAAAATCGTCTGGTGGAATCAGTTGATGATGTAAACTTGGATAACAGTGCAAGTGAGGACTCTGTTGAAAGCTTGAAAGCAAAAATAGAAAAGTTAGAAGAGCAGGTAGGATCAATAAGAGCTAAGCATGCAACACCACCTTATGCAGAGAACGAGAGTTCACCTATTCTCAACCACATATTTTCATGTGATAAGATTTTCAAACACTATACTGGACTATCAAAGGATACTGCACATGCTTTGTACAGATTTTGAGATGCAGGGACAGGTGGAGAAAATGTTGTGCTGTATCATAACCAGGGCGTGAAACACAGAATGGTTCCTGATGGAAGGGGAAGAAAACGAACTTTGGGTCCATTCGAGTCATTTGTGCTCACACTTACACGCTTGAGGTGTGCCTTTAGCATAATTCATACTGCTTATCGTTTCCAAACAACGAATGCTGCTGCAAGTAACACTTTCACAACATGGGTGAATTTCCTTTATGTTAAGCTTGGTGCAATAATTACATGGCCGACTTTGGAATACATTTTTTCTGTCATGCCCTACTCAATGAAGAAAAGATTCCCAAATGTTAAGTGTATCATTGACTGCACAGAGTTTAAAGTGGCTGTTCCATACTCTCTCGTACTCCATAAACTTATGTATTCTGAGTACGACAGTCATACTACGGTTAAAGTTTTACTTGGAATAATTCCTGGTGGTGGATTTTCATTTTATCTTCTACGTGTCCTGGTAGCATATCTGATAAGGAGATTTCTCTGCCCAGTGGCTTGTTAAACCAAGATTTGTGTGAGGTTGGTGTAGCATTGATGGCGGATAGAGGTTTTTCTATTAGCGACTATTTGGAGCCACTTGGAGTTAAACTTGTTCTTGCATGGAAAGGATCAGCTTTCAGAGGAAGTCCTGGTGTATAGCCAACAAGTTGGTAGTGAGCGTATTCATGTGGAGTGAATGATCCAGCGATTGAAATGCTTCCATATCTTTGATAGTGTTGGACCTATTACTATGATGGATCATTGAATCAAATTAGTTCTGTTTGCGCTATGCGTAGTTCCCAGTCGGACATTGGTAAGAACTGCTAAATGTTAAACAGTTATCCGTCTTTTCTGAGCATCTATCGAAAAGTGATGAATTTTTGAATTCAATAATTCGTTCTGGCAGACTTGAAACCGTGTCGAAAGTTATGCCATCCGAAAACTATTGAAACAGGTCTAATGGTTAAAAAAAGTTGACGATAGCCTCAGGCCACATTCAAATTAGACCGTATTGGTAGACATAGATGCAGCTCTACCCTGCTCAGTCCTTAAGGGTAAGTTTTGTAAGTTTTGTTCCTCATTCATGAGGGAGGTCTTAATGGTTTCTGTGGCAATGGAGGAAACCGAAATCAAACTTAAAGCAATACACCACTCTAAAACAATATTCCACATGGTGGTAAATCTTGCAAAAATGTAAAGACTGGTTTTTATTTGAGTGAAAAAGCTTCAGTGGTTCTTCTGCAATGTTATGTCAATATTTGATATCTTTCACTGTTCCTATGATTTTCAATTTTGCTCATCAGTGACTTCATATAGGACCATTTCTAAGGTCCATGGTGTTCCTTAGTAACTGAATATTTGAATGATTCTTTTAAGTGCTATAAGCAACATATTGCACCCCTCTTTGAGATTAAGCAAAATTGAGATTCACAAATCTGTTCAATGAGCAGCAATTTAACAAGCAAGATGGGATAATTCCACTTGGTCTGACCATGCGTCATGCATAATTACTGTTCAGAGGCAAAATGGTAGCAAGTCAAAATTCTCCATTCTCCATTCTCCATTGAGGGCAGATATCTCTGGATCTACAACAGCTTTTGTCATGAAATAAAAAGCTCCAGTCAACTTTTTGAAGGCTCTATTACCACGCAAAAAATCATTTTAGACCGGTGTATTGCTTTAACGTTTTATTTCCAGAAACCCGAGTAAAATCAGATCAGGGGCTGAAAAAAATGCAGACCTGCCAGATTTCTGGATTGTACTTATTAGTTGATGAGTGGCTGGTGGTTAAAACATGTCATGTTCTGGAGTAAAAAGAGTACTGTTTCTTCTCAAGATTTTAGTCTGGAATTCTGGATTTCTAAATCCGACTGTGATAATTCCGGATGTAACCAGTTGTTGTGATCGAAGGGGAGAACAAAAAAGTGAGCCATGGCGGCAGTGGGCGTGCAACCTTATTTCAACGTTGAGATAATATTGAAAAAATGTCTGAACTTTGTCAATTTCAACGTAATCTGAATGTTTTGTTGGTCCGGTGATGTCCAATAAATTTTCCATCAAGACTAATTGAACCAATTTTCAACATTCAGTCAAAGCGGTCAAATGACGACGCACTCCAGCGTTTAGTTGGACACAACTAGCGCAAGAAAATTGTCCAATGATTATTGAGCAATTTACGTCAGGCCAATCAAAGTACTGCAAGGCACTTTTATGTCCAAAAACTAATCTGCAAGCCAGCTTCGCGATTTTGCAAAAGTTTCGCCACAGAACATGTAGCACAAGGCGAAAGCAGAAGATTGCTTAGATTTGCAAGTACAATGTAATGCTAAAGTTATATCAACAGTTTCTACTAAGGAACTGAATATAATTTGATGGGCATGGGAGTTTTTCCATGAAGATTGGGGTGAGTGTTCTGTTCATCATCTACAAAAACCTGTGTCAGATTTTTTTTCTTTCATGTAACCGTCAATGTGATAATGCCTGCTGGTATTGAATAAGTGGCTAATGCGAAGTCAGTTGTAACTCGCGTTCTGTTCCTTTTTTGTTTATTTGCAGGGGCAATGTTGTGATGCATGCTGGCATCAAAAATGTGCCTCATGCAAAGTCTGTTGTAAATTAGGGTCTGTTGTGTGATTTTACCCTTTTGTGATGCTATATTTTGTTTATTTATTTTATTTTTTTCTACCGGGGCGATGTGGAATGCCGGCATTGAATAAGTGCCTCATGGAAAGTTTGTCTTAATAAAGGGTCTGTTTCTTTTCTGTTTATGTATTGGTTCGGCGATGGTGACAAATTGTGGATTTTATTTCGAGGCAACGTGATAATGCGTGTGTCGCCCTGTAGGAACAAATGTTTAGCACTGACCGTGCATGTAAATAAAGATATATGTTGTGTGTCCATGCCT
>JAOBRC010232466.1:0-14567 GCA_027575255.1 Scolionema suvaense | reverse complement strand
GCTATATGACATGTAGTTTGTATTTCACGGCAAAAGCTTATGTAGTTTCAGAGATATTCAGTCTCAAAGTCCAGCAGCTACCATCTTGTTTTTTGATGATGTCATCGAGGCACGTTGCTAAGTGTCACCATTTCCTTAGTAACGCATATACCAATGTTATTGTCTCAAGTGAATCTTTAGCATATTACCTTGCTCTATAAGAAAACTAACGAGACAGTCCTTCACAATAATTCAATATTAAGTATTTTGGCAACGACGTTTGAATAATTTGGGTAGTGCCCCAGTGACATCATGCATAACTATTGGCAAGATGGACCTGCTGGACTTTGCCAAAGTTTGGGGTTGAATATCTCTAGAACTACACAAGCTTCTGTCATGAAATAAAAACTGTGTATCATGTTTTAATGAGCTCTATCATCTGCTAAAATATCGTTTTTGACCAATGTTTCCCTTGAAGTATAATCTTCATACGCTAATGAAATATACACTAGATTACATGTCAATATCATTGTCAACATCATCTTTTCCATATTTCCATATTCTTACACGAAAAAAACACACGACAGAAATAACAATAATGTAGTAGTAGTAGTAGTAGCAGTAGTAGTAATTTTACATGCGCTAACTAGTGTACCTTTATTAAACGTTCCTATAAAGGGGGCATGTATTCGAGGGGGGGGGGGGTTAATAGAGGGGGCATTTATTGATCTCCTAAAAATAGCCGTTTTTGGGCATAAATTGACATTTGCAACCTGAACTAATTTTTTTTTCAAAAGTCCGCCTCCATCAAATTTCCTCAATTACCGATTGCCACCTTCACATCAAACTTCAGAAATGGGCTGGAGATGGACGGAAGGACGGACAGACAGAATTTTGTAGGACTCTTCCGTTAAGTGGGAGTCTAAAAATGATGTGCAGATGGGCCCTCCAACAGCATTTACGTAGTAAGTTCATTGAATACATCTGATACATCTAAATCCTTCCTTATTGACATGTTCCATGGAAATTTGGATATTTCGGATTTTGGTAATGATTTCCCAACCAAAAATATGGCCAGGTCAATCTACCTTCAATTTTCGTGCCTCAGAAACAACTAGGCAATTTGCAACCGAACATGGCCAGAGCAATTCTGATAACTATTGCTTAATTACATAGTCAGAAATGGATTTGAGGTTGGGGTTTTATTTAAGCTAGGGGAGGGCTTATTTGAAGGGGCGCTCATCAAAAGTGTATACCTAGAAGCCCCTTCTTGTATTAGCTTTTCTGTCAAGTTAGGTATTAGTTCTGGCATTCTGAGTAGAATTTGCAGAGGGAACTGAAGAACAATTGTTTCAAAAAAATAATTGTAAGTCCTGACAGGTGCTTTCAAGGATTCAACTAATTCCTTTGGATGACACATTACAGGGTGGGGACTTATTGGAGGGTGGGGCTGATTTTTAAGAAATTGGTATCAGGGTAAACGTCTCTTCAAGGCATAGGGGGCATATTCAAAGGACAGGGCTTAACCAAGTCTTAACGGAATACTCTTTGCATAAGAACACAAGCCTCAATTATGCCAAAAAATTACGACCAATCTTAGAACACGTCAAGGCTGAGCTTCATCACAAAATTTAAACACAACAACACGATTTTATAGTCAAGATGATCAGACTTTGTGATAAAGCAGAAACTTCGTGTAGAGGAGGTCAAATATCAGCGAGAGAAGAGGCTTGCCCCTTTAAGATTCATGTATCTTCAAGCATCAGTGGAGGCGCGAAAGCTGGAAAAATATATTTTCTAGTGGACAAAAGGGTTGACAAGAGTATTTCATCAAAATTTACTCACCTTTACATATCCACCGATATAAAGTGCAATGTCACGAAGTTATGTAACAATGCTCTGTTGCCCATTGAATATTTCGTTCATGCTTCATTCTCGATCCACTGCAAATACCTGTATCGGGGCCACGGGAGTTCACAACAAATTGCCATGCTGGTGAGCTCAGGCTTGCCTCATGGCTTATAGTCTGCATAGTGAGCACGAAAGTGTTCGTTGTAATTTGGTAAGGGAGAGCAGCGGAAAATGTAAATTTCAATCAAATCAACAATGATAGGCGGAATTCAATTGGTCGTATTGAGAACTTCTTCTCAGATTAGTTGTTGCATAGCTACGGTGAAATGTTCGTCGTAAACCCAACGTGGCTTCAATCAGAGAAATATCCATTAGAAATGGAGTTTGTTCTGCCATGTAACTACAAGCTATTGATGCATAGGAGATCAGTTTTTCCGCCAGCATGACATTTTAAAGTGACAGCTACTATTCCTAGTATTTATAAGTATTCAAAATAAGCGTCTCTACTTAAGCATTTTACTCACATGATCTAATCTGGTGCCATGTTTAAATTCTTGTAGCTACTTTGGCAAGTACTTGCTTTTAAATAAGTTTGAATTGATGCAAAGTGATTTGATTTTTAAAAGCACTCATCACATAATAGTTTGATTAATATCAAGCAATTTCAGTAATTGTCTATAAGTGACTGAGTGCATTACTCAGCCAGTTATCAAAACAACCCTCGCATGCAGAAAACAACACGTCGTTGAAGGCAAATTGTGCCTGTTGGCTAAAAACTGCTTGCTGTTCAGAAAACAATAGCCAATTAAGCTTGCTTCTATCAACAAACTTCTAAAAAAGGATACTCTAAGTTCCATAATAAGCTGGGGGAGACTCATTCACCTACCCCGTTATTAATTTTGGAAATTATACCCGCAGCTAATTTCGCTCATTCACCTACCCCGTTATTAATTTTGGAAATTAGCTAGACCCAGACCTGTTATCGTGACCCCCCTCCCCCCCCTTCTCCCCTTACTATGGAACTTAGAGTACAGGGGAACAAAAACAAATTCACAACAACTGAAGCTAAAAATCGGTAAGCCTGCTCCAAGACCTTGCTTGCAGGTAGTCATTTCTGTGTGGTTATATGTAGTGCCAAAATGGACATTTTTAACGTTTTTTGCCCGAAAACATTTCTTTTCAGTAACTTTTTGAACAATGTAGCCCCTGCGACGACTTAAACACAATATTTAATGATCTGGGTCCTCTTAACTTCTACTAACTTCTCAGCAAATATCCTACAAGCCTGTTGTTTACTTTGTTAGATGCCCTTTGCACTGCCTTTCGGAGGCGTTCCCTGTTATGCTAGATTATGTTCCTTTATCGAGTATAGTATAGTGTAGTTGAATAGGGCAATTTGAATTCAAAAGTGAACATGGATAGTCACAAATAGTTGCGTACTGCTACAGTGATATCACTGCAAAGGAGTTACCTGGACAATGCCGGTAGCAACTGATCATCTGAATAGGCGCTATTCCGCAGTTCGAGTCATCAGTTACAAGTGACGTCCTGTTTACTATGCACGGGCGTGTCCTCAACTGGAAACCCGTACCACATGAAACATCAACTTCCTCAAAATGACATTTCGACCATTCCGTCCAAGAATGAGTACTCCAGTAGAAGTCTAGAATGCAATCAAATAACCATCAAATATTATGATGCAATTACAGTGTATCCTGTATCGTGACTCCATGAGCACCGTAATGCAATTTGCTACGAGCATATTCAATGCTGTATTCAACCAAAGCAAACCCATTGCTGTCACACTGCTCAGTGCAATGAACAAATTTAAATCTTGGAGCACATTCCAGCTGTTGCTATGCAACATAGCATAATTGGTATCTGTGCCTTGGTTCTACTTACAAGAGACCTTGTTAATTTTTTAAGATGAAAATGTCATTACTTTCCAATGTTAGACATAGCAAAGGAGCAACGTTTTTTTCTGTTTAAACAATGCAAAGATTCTGGAAGATTCTTCTAGTCTTCTGGAAATAACTTTATGCTAACTGAAAAGACAACACATACACTAATGGTGAATAGCAATTTCCCTAAATAACCTGGATGTTTTGATGCTGTACGGTACCTGGAAGGTGGCGGGGAGAGAAGATTCCAGTCCTGTCTATAATTAAAGAACCACAAATTAGATAACATTGAAAATTGGAGGAAACATTTAATTATGCTTCATACACATCCAAGCCAATACTCAAGTCAATGTGATCAGAAGGGCCTATCATACAGTGAGTGAAAAAACCCACAGTTGGATCGGCGAAAGGTTATATGAGTAAAACTAACTTTTCTGTAATATTTCTTTTAACAGGGACGTAAATGGACAAAATATGCAGCCACAGACAAATTTATTCGAGGTTCTACTTTCACTGATTATCATGCTGCCAGTGTTGAATGCTCCATCATATCCTGAAACCTCAAACCAGGCATCCCAGGGTCTCTGCTCACTTACAGACTGTGCTATGACCATGTTATCGAGTGGACAACCTTTGTTTATGCTTCAACCAACCTACCATCCGTCGACATAAGTTTATTAGATCAGCAGAAATTTATTCAAAACCTGCAGCGAAGAAAACCATAATACAAGTGAAAAGTATCTTTGCAGGCTATGAAAACATTTATAGTTATAAGATTTTCCAAAACCTGCCCTCAAATATAGCAGCAGAATACTGTGGATGCCAGAACAGAAGGTGCCGATATGTGCAGATCTGCGAAACATATTTAAACATATTTAATTCATTTTCGGTTTTAATGAAAAAAATTGCAATATGTCTCCTCGGAAATGTTCATTAAGAGCTTTCTTTTCATACCTAATTTTGAACATTTTTATTACAATTCCTCCAGTAATAAGCCAAAATGCATTTTTTCGAATTCCAGGCTTTTTCCAAAAAGGAGCATGAAATGGACAAGAGAAAAAGTTTGGGAATCAGATCTTTTGCACGAAGCATGTGCCAGTAAATCTCAGGAATACTCTGAAGTTTCGAGTAGCAACAAATGTTCCCTATAAAAGCGGTAATTTTCAAAAACTGGAACAGGTTCAGAATCCATAGACGAAGTCAAGAAACCTCCCCATGAGCATGGCACAACCTCTCAATGATGAGAATGCATCACAAAGAATAGAAGACGTACCTGCACAGCCGTGGCATAGTTTAACTTCAAATGGCTGACTGCCACACAGTAATGGATCATTGAGAGTAGTTTTAACACCTTCAACTGATTTCACACACTCTTTCTTGCGATGTCGAGATCCAGTACTACATGGCATTGTAGTATTTAATGGCTCGCATAATGACCACTGAGTCCACTCGTGCCAACGCATATCTTCCAATAAACATGAACAAAGGAAAGGACATGCCTTTAGTAATCCAACATAAAACAAAAGGATTGATTGATTTATCATACTAAAATCTAGCACGGGAAAACAAAACTATTTGAGCCATTATATCATGTTCCCACTGTAATGACTTAATTAAGGCCCTGGGGACCTATTTGTCAGAAATGCATATAAGGATGTGGGCTAATTCATAAGTCTTTTTTCTTTTCACTACGGCTAATTTGAGAGGGCATATTCGAAAGCGGTACGTATTAAATTGAGATTCCCAGAAGCCCTCTCTGGTATTGAGTTTCCAATGATTTGACTCATACATTAAGAACAAAAACTTCGGCATTTTAAATTTTCGGACAAAAAACTTTCGGCAAAAAAGTTTCCAACAAAAGTCAGGTCATTTCGGGCAAACATTTCAGCGGTTTTTTCCAATTTTCGTCACTTCAGAAATTTATCTAAAACCCTGCAAAAAGTCACTTTAAGGAAGCCGTTTCCTAAAACTGAAACTGGATTTTCTCGTGTTCGAGACAGTGACATGGGTTTCCTTAGGAAATCTTGATTTTCATCAGAAGTTTGAAACTTCTGCTGAAGGAATATGACTGTCTATTGCTCTTACAGTGACGAGCAAACAAGTCTTGTGACGATTTTCGCTTCTTTTAAAAGTTTGTAGATTTTAGGTCATATTAAAGATTCAGCAAGTTAAAATTTCAACATACAAAAAGTTTCGCACATAGAAAGTTTTGGACAAGTCCTTGCGCTGAAACTTTTTTGTCCGAAATTTTTAAATTTTTTTCTTGGTTCTGACAGCTGTTTGCAAGGATTCAAGAATATTTTCTTGAGATGACTTTTCCAAGGATGGGGGCTCGTTAGAGAGTGGGAGCTTATTAGTCAGAAATTGGTTTAGGGCCGAGTGGGGGCCCATAGGACTTATTTCAAGGTGGAGGCTAAATCGAGCCTTCATAGTGGTAAGGATAATACAGCATCAATCTATGGAAGAAAGAAACAGAGGTTTCAGAGAGGGTTTTCTTCTAGATGTTGTCATTCCCTTCAATACGTTTATGTGAAATCTTATTGATATTATAATACATCAACTGACCCTGTCATCTGCTTCTTATCCACTGTGTTCATGCACACAAGGCCACCTGCTCTACGAAACAACGGAAATCATTTGAAATAGTGAGCTCAGTTCTTTGCTGAGCTCCACGCCAACTAGTGTTTATCTATTTTCAACTACCAGGCTAAAAAAATAGTGAAAGATGTAGCTTCAAAACATTGTCAGCATTTTCCCAGATATTTGGTTTGTCTAGACATAAATCTCTGCATGCCAGAAATTCGTGGCATTTCTCAAAGATTGTAAAGATTTCAACTTAATTCGCTTATAGCTCTCAATCAATGCAAAACAAAAGAAAATGCTGATATCTTAACTTAACTCTATTCCGTATCGGGGGAGGGGGGGGGCCTGTTGATTCCGCCCCCCCTTTTCGGATTTGGGAAAATATCTCAAAAACGGCAAACGGCTTGCTTTTTTTAGGCTTTTAGTTATAGGAGTTGACACATATTCTGGCCAAATTTGGTGCAATTTAGTCCACCCGTTCCCAAGATATCGGCCTTTTGTTACGTGACATGCGACTAATTTTCCGCATTTTCAACACATAAACTCCATAAAATAGCTGAAAATGAAGACGTTTGGCGACTTTATGCCTAATTCTAGTCATTCGGGGCCCATTGGAATGTAACACAAGGAAAATCCAGTTGAAATAATTAATTATGCAATTTTTTTAAATTTGGCATAATTACGCACCAACTACTAATTATGATGACGTCACTGAATAATTAATGAGGCTGCATAAATTATGATGACGTCAAATTGTACATTACATGTTGGTCTATCACCATACCAAGTTTGGTGGTCATAGCATAGCCAGTCCGGAAATACTAGGGGGGGGGGGGGCGGAATCAACCCCCCCATACGTACAAAGACCAAAATGACCCCATACGGAATAGGGTTAACTGATCTGGAGGAGTCATAGAGCTCACAAAGACAACGAGACTACAGATGTTCAGCGGGCATTTGTGCACCAGATTTCAAAATTCGAAAATCTAATACAAAGTGCTAGAGTAACAATTATTCCATCGTTTCCTTGATAATTAGAGCAGCGACGTAATTCGCTGGAGAGCGTGCCCAATGCATTTTTGAGTATCTCTGAATGCCACCTGTCCTGAATATCTTTAAAGCTTCTGCAAATGTGCTCTAGAGCTGCAATAACTCATGAACAACGCATGATACGTGATATGTGAATATGTGAAAAGATGACGACTGAACAATCAAGACTAGGTCAATACGTATCGCTTTCACCAAAATTTTTAATTGTGCCAAGTACACATTGTCATTTATTTTACAAGAGAGGACATACTATGACATTGGGTACACTCGCATTGTTACAGATCATAGTCACTGATCACCTAAGATAATATAGTTGGAATCCTACTCACCATATCGAAGTATAACTAACTGTAAATCATAGAAGTAAATCTGAATCGATGGATCTCGAATCCCTTTAAAATTCAGAGCCATAAACGGTTTGTCAGAGCCATCAACGAAAATGATCTTTGACACGAAGCACCACTGATTACCATCGCAATCAGCTAACCCATCATCATAAAGCTTTCCGTATGCTTCAAATCCTAATGAATGATTATCATGCATAAACGGAAACCTTGTTGTGAAATAAATCCAGTACGAAAATCGCACATGCTTCAGATCGTAAGATGGAGATGAAACGCCAAAGTAGGCATCTTCAATTTTGTCTGGCTGCTCATGTAGGTATGACACAACATTATCCGAATTATAACCATCAAGAGGAATAAGCGGTCCAGGTCCTTCTTCTTTCAGCATGAACTCTCCTCCACCTCCCTCTGTTTCCATTGATCCACGATTTACCATATCAGGTGTAGAAGGTACACCAGCTGCGATGATGAAATCACTAGAGTTAATGTTGATATGCTCGGTACTGACACCATCCATAGCATCAGTCAGTCCATCCCACAGAGGACATTCATGCCCTAGTGACAAGAAAGAACGTTAAGATATCAGAGCGAGCTATAACATGAGATTTTTGAGGAAGGGATAATGCCATATAAGACATGCTACATCTGGCAAAACGTTTTCAGGAACGACTTCTCAAAATGAAGACTTTAGCTATATGGGGTTCAGTTGACACAAATCTATACGCATCTTATTGTATATTATAGAGCCAAGCAAAAAGATTATGTGCGACAAACTTCCGCCAAGAAAATCTATTCCACGGGTGACTTTGGCACCTGCCAACTTATTTCTGCAAACAGTATTTAACTACTGTGTTTTATTCGTTAATACGGAGCTTTCAGCTAAGGGGTCGTTCACACTTTTTGCATGGGTGGTTCAAATCATGGAATCATTTGGCAGATGAAGAAACAGCATGCGTGAAAAGTTAGCTAGAGTTAGAGAGTGCTAGAGTGAAAGCATGATATGTATAAGTACTACAACATATCACAACCCCAAACTCACTGTATTCAAAGACATCGACTTGCATATCCAAGATCAGTATTTTGATTGGGTTTTTAATGGCGTTGAAACTAATAGAAACATCACGCTTCCTATTCTTATGTATGCATGGCACGAAGAACTGCTTTGTAACACTACACCATTCATTTGGGGGGCAATCCTTGACACCGCCAAACCCCTTTCCTTTAGATGATACTCCAAGTTTGAACTCGTCATCGTATATCGGTGTAGCATTGAAGTAGAGAGAACATGTAAACTGAACCAACACCCCATGCAGGAACGGATGTATGAAACCAATCAATTGCTGCCTCTTTCCTGTAGCGCTTGCCATTCCTTCATATACAATCATCTCTTCTTTTCGAGCATGATCAGAAAACGTCTCACCAATGGAAAATTTTCCTCCGTTACGTTCAATGGGAAACAAAGGCACAGCTTCCCCCATCGCAGCAATATTTTCATGAACATGTCCCGTTGCATTTACTGCTACTAATCGAAGACTAGACACAGATGCAGGCCATACCACACAAACAAGTGCTAGAACAAATGAGAAGGACATCAGTGAATTACAATACCAGAGAAATAGCTACCACATAAGTCCAACTAGCATCTGATGAAGGATGTCAATAATGTCTTATGATGGTGCCGCTTCCTCAGCTGATCAATAACTTGCCCGAAATATCGTAATCCTGGATTAAGTGTCGTCCTTGAATACGTTGTGAAATGCAGAACTTAAGCGTCGCCATATTTCATTCCAGACCAAGACTTGGCCATTTTTGACCATAAAAAGACATTCTCTCTTTTTAAACTGACTATATGTGTAGAAATATGTTTATTTTTTACAGAGAAAGAAAATTAATGAATAAGCACCACCTTTGATTAGGGGCTGCATAAAAAAAGTCTTGAATGAAACTGAATCAAAGCACCGCGGCTTAATCGACCATTGTATTTTCGTCCTCCAATCATCGCTTCACTATCACTCAGCCCCTACCCGTCTTAGCCTTTAGGGATTTCGTGCTTACCAGTTACAGACGGTGGTATTCGAACCCTTGACCTTGTGTGCACAAGGCGCCCGCGCTACCACTGAGCTATTCCAGAGGCGTAAAAGTTAGGGTGGATATTCACTGGTCATTCCTGAGGAATGCTAGTGTAGCTACTCTGTGGTAGCCATGGGTAAATGCCGTGCTCAATACTGTGTGGTGGCTCCTTATTCATTCGGTTGAATTGCGGCAGTAGTCGACATATTTGAATTTGGTTTACGAAGTGAAGGTCTTCTCGATATGTAGATTCGTTCTCTGCTCATCGCTTCACTACTGATCCTGGCTGCTCCTGGTGAGTAGAGTCGGCATTGGTAGTTTCTAACTCATTTTCTCATCCTCAACTACGCCGTGCTTATGAATATTTGGAAGGTAAGGTGCTTCTCCATCTGCCACTTAGCATTAAACGAGAAAAAGAAGTTGAGTTTCCCTCACAAAGACCAAAAATGGCATCAGAACTTTATCAGCTAAGTTACTAGATCACTTTCAAGGATTAAAAAAATATAGAAAAAGTCCAAAGCCACACAACACCCTTGTGCATATGTTTATAACCCTGTATATATGTTCTACCCCTCTATGGTTACTACTACTATGGATTCTCCAAACATATTATAGGCGTTTACACCCCCCACATGGACATTAGCTTATTGTCATGATTGTAATGATTTTTTCTCATACAAAGTTCAACCAATTCCTTTAATTTTTTATTATTTTGCCTAACTTAACAATTGAGGAATGAATTAATATTCATTTACCTTTAAGTCTTGTCAGTCTGTAAAAAAAGGAACTCTAAGTACTCGGACGGTCACTTTTTCAAGGAACTTTGAGATCTTGGTAGTCAAACAGGCTTCTAATAAAAAATGAGTGTATTTCAATATTCTTTTCACAGCCAACCAATCTGTTTCTCTATGATTCTAAGAATTGTACGGTTGTACCAGACCTGGAAGCATGCTTCTCCACTAGTCAAATGTAAGACACTGCATACGACCGGTTACATAGCCAGGGAAATCCTTAAATCCACACAAGAACCCTTCTGAAAATATCAAGGCAATTGAAAATAATTTCCTTGATACAGGGCTACAGACATACCACTAGCAGAAAAAAAAGAAAAAACAGTACCATAGAAAGGCAACAACATACCTAAAGCAGTCCATGCTAGCATTCTTGAAGCCTGAAAAAAAACATGAACAAAGCTTACAGCATTGTAGACATTGTGATCATCTTTATTGGGTATTCAGGGTTAAAAATAGAGACATACGTATATATAATCGAACGCGAAAAAGGGCGTTGCGTACGCCAAAAACTTACTGCCAAGTACAACATGGTACGGTGAAAGTGCTGCCGTTTACTTGTTAAATCACAATAAAACATATGTCCCAAACTCTTCGTTTTAAGTAACTGTTAAATTTGCTATGTATTTAGCATAAACAAGGAGGTATAAGGAGTATAAACAACAGAGCCGCGTGCATGACAAGTCATATTGCACGCGCAAACCACTGCATGGTGTACAACCACATCATACTAGAGCATTAAAACCTATTTTTTAAGCAATGCTGTTTTACCCGAATTTCAAAGATGATTATCTTTGGAATAGCATTTGTTTTTTATTGAGTATTATTTACCAATGTACCTGAACCGGTGAGTCACTATCCTGTTCAATGTTAAATTGGATCTCAAAGAAAGGCATCAAAGGGACCTACTAAATGCTTCTGCAGAATACGCTGTGTGTTCAAGCTTCATGGTATGCAAAAAGGAGGCTTCTTAACCCTATTTCTACCGGGGTGGGTGGGGGTGGTCGATATCACCCCCTGCAAGTTCTTATATCATAACTTCTGAACATAGCTGGAATTTATCGATTTTTCCTGAAAATATATAGCGCATGATTTGGCAAGAAAAAATTTGTCACCCTATGTCTAGATCACCCATAGTGGCGGATTTCTGAATGGCAGGTGGCCAAATTGCTGAAATCGTTTTTTGATAAAAGCAGCCAGAGTTTGTGGTTTAATCTCAATTTTTCACCAAATTGTTGAGATAGCAGCAGACTATCTCAAGGAAACTGTTTTGAATGATCTCAGGTGACAAAAAGTGAAAAAATTGAAGATTTTTCGAAAAAACTGGAAAATCAGTGAAATTTGGCAAGTTTTCGCATGGATCAACAAATGATGACGTCAGTAAAAATTGATGCATCCTGGGAAATGTCTGCTGGTGGTTTTGAGATCCCAAGATAACAGGCTAATACTGTACCAAATATATAGACTCTACCTAGTGTTGTTCTTGATTTAGGAGGGGTGGCGATTTAGCCGCCTCCCTCCAGTCGTACTAGCAACTCAAATACCCCGGTAGTAATACAGCTAAGAACCTGCATAATAATCGATTATGCGGCACACCTCAGGGTTTTACTTCGACTAAGCTAGAGCCTACTCAGACAGATACTGAAACAACTGACATCAAAGAAAAACATTACATGTCAATATCACATTTGCTAATGTTCCTGCCCTAGTCGCCTCATTTTTCAACTTTGCACTGACACCGAAACATCGCCAAACAAAATGAAGCATTATATATGACATTCTCTAATGTTTTTGGCCATACTCAACACATTTTTACTTTTATTTGTAGGCCAATTGTTTCCCGAAAGGGAAAGAATGAATTGACCACTATTCCCGAAGTCTGGAATTATTTATCTTGGGCACGAGACAAACAGATATGGTGCTTTGGCGTTGAACATGATTTGTGAGCATCTCTTGTGAAAGTTAAAAGAAGCGTTCAGAAAAACGGATATCATGGTGAATTAAAACAAATAAATATAGATAAAATAAACAAATAAAGATATATGAGAATTGAGAACTCACCATACTTGCAGAAAGCATGCTTGAAAACAACCTCTTACTTCACCAATCTAACTTAATGTTACATCAATAAATGTTCACACAAATCTCTGTACAGGAAAAAATGCATAAATTATGAAGGTCGGATGTTTATGAATTGCCCGATTGCATTATGTAAAGCGGTTTGAATTTTGAATCAAATCAATGGCGAATTTGTAGGATAGAACACAGTTTGTGTACCGCACTACTTCCTTGGATACATATACTGTCAAGGTGCTATTCATTATTGTGCTCATGTAATGGTAGACTTGGTCACGGCATCAACCCATGAAGAACGTGCTATGCAGCGAAATCAAAACTGGGTTTGCCAATTTATGTACTGTGAAGTGGGCGCCTCAAGAGGGTAGACCCGTGGTGGCATCAAGCAATTCCATGCAAAAAGTATGATGAATATTCTTACCAATGAAGAACAATCATCTGTAACAAAGTTGATCAGTACTGGAGGCATTGCAGATTGACCAAAACCCTAAAAAGATGTTGAGAATACTTCACAGATACCATGCTACAGTAAGCGTTTTAATTCAAAAACAAAATGCTTCACCAACCCTTCATCTTGGTGAGGTCACCAACTGGAGCTTTATCGGCCATCCCTCTCATTTTTCTCAGATGTAAACAAAAGACCGATCAAAAATGTGTGCCATCGCACTGGTTCTTCAGTCCACGCTGAATAAGTGCTCATAAATAGAGTTGAACCTAGGAAGAATGGGTCTCTCTGGTCCATCTAACAGCTCAACAACATCAACATAATATAAATAGAGCTCTAAGATTTTGCTCTATATTTACTTATACCGTAATGCCTCGAATAAGTACCCCCTCTCGAATAAGAGCCCAACCTATATGTGAAATTAGTGATTAAGCGCCCCCCTCGAATAAGCGCCCACCCTTCAAATAAGCGCCCACCCTTCAACCTTCATGAACGGGCTCTTATTCGAATTTTTGACGAGAATGTAACTGAAAAGTAATTCAGGAAGCAACTTTCAATAAACAATACGATTTGTTTTCGCGTTTAATCCTACTTTGCTCTTTTTCATCGTGATAACATGGGAACTTTTTTGGTTTCTTAGATAACTTCGTATCTCTATTCACATGTTTTGTCCACGCGCTATGTCACACACTTAGGCATGAACTCTGCTACAAGAATTAGAACATTATAACTGAGAGATAGGGAATCAGGGAGAGAACCAAATTGAAAATGTGCATTAAATAGCAGCAATATTTGTTCTAAAAATCAAACCAAGTTTCAATGAATCGGCTGTGAGGTGCCGTTAAAATGCAGCTACAGAAAGATGTCTAAAGAAGTCAGAGAGAAAAACGCCAATTACAATGACAGCAATTGCAAACACTTGAAATGAAATATGGCATTGCGTGTTGAGGATCTTTGAAATTAAAAATGTGGAGGCTATTTTATGCAAACTATGCTGCCACTGGGGCTCAAAATCAAAAGTACCTTTATCTTGATGCCAATTCTTAAATTCGTTATCCACACCACAATTCAGATCCCGATCAAATGCTTATCATCTCAATTTCACCAAAAAGCACAAATATTACATGAATGTTCAGTAATACAGAGCTTGTGACCTGTATTGTGGTTGTTTCTACATAGAATAAGACGAATTTTCCTGAAAATGTCAACATTTATTTTCAGATGTCTATCGGATACAGCTAGTCCCTTTAACGTTGCGTACGTATCTTGACAACATTGAGACCAGAGCTTGGTTTGCAAGAAACTACTAAAAATAAGAGGAATTATACCAGCAAGGTAAATTGATATTTTTTCACATTATTGTAAATAATTTTGCCTGTATTTTGCATTTTAATTTATTATCTCTTACAGCATTGCTGGATCACCCCTGGGAACACAGATTTGTTAAGATAGGATAGTAAGGTAAGATATTAGTGGA
>JAOBRC010232355.1:0-14568 GCA_027575255.1 Scolionema suvaense | reverse complement strand
AAAAAGTGTTCAACCGCCAAAATTTATTCCCGCGAAATGCTTTGTTTAGCATGGACCGCGAAAATTAATTCCCGCAAAAATTTCTTCCCTTAAGGTAAATTTCTTAGCTCTATGAAACCCATGTGAAACCACACCAAAATAGATTTTGTTATCACATCAAGCACGTGCACCAGGCTTTCGAAATTCTAACAGTGTCAACTCACCTCTGGTTCAACGATCAAATTGTAAATGGCACTTGCTGAAGATGAAACAACCTGAAAAAAAGAATACTTTGGGAAGAAAGTGTCTGCAGAACAAACTTTCGCAGAATTTATTTTTGCGATTTTGGCCCTTTTTTGCAAAAATTTCTTCCGCAAAATCTGCTATACTTGGTCCATCACAAATATTGATTCCGCAAAACTTTTCACATTGAGCTAATCACAAATATTTGTTCCGAAAATGTTTCCAAAAAGCATTGAAGTATCAATCAATCCATTTTCATCAGTCGTATCAGCCGTATCTGAGTTCCGTGCCACAGCAATTCTGCACTCCAATCGCAAATATTTGGTTCCGTAACACAGAACTCCGAGTTGCAAAAACTTCTTCTACAATTGGAAAACTGATAAACAGTTTTCAATTGCAAGAATTTCAATCAGAAAATACAGTTTTTTATTTGTAGTAAAAGTAAAAATAAAATAAGACCATTTGCATATTTTTCTTCAACTTATTGCGCACATGGTGACCTGCATATCCTTCTTGGCATTGCAAAGCACAGGTACTCCCTGTACGCCTCTGGTTGAAAGAAAAGCACAAAACAGTTGTTACTTATATGTGCTCATGAGCCTTATGACTCTGAATATTCAGACGATTGAATTTATGCCCTTGGCCCCCGCCCCCCCCCCCCCCCCCACCAGATCTTAATACCCAGCTAAGCACAGAAGTACCGTAATGCTTCGATTAATCGGCCCCTTCTTTTAAACGCTCCCATCGAATTAATGCCCCCTTTTTCAGGAGATTTTTCAATAAACGCCCCCTCTATTAAACGTCCCCTTCAAGCAGACGCCTCCCTCTAGAGGAGCGTTTATTAGAGATACACTAACTAACACATGTAAAACTTCTATGACCACTACATATTACTTCTGTTTTGTGGCTTTTATTTCTTGCAAGTATCTGGAAATATGAAAATGATGATGTTTACGATGATATTGACATGTAATCTGGTGCATATTTCATTGATATATAAAGTTTATACAAAAGAAAAAAAGAAGAATTTCATAAAAACGTAATAGAGATGCCCCCCTCTTTAAACACCCCCTTGAATAGAAGCCCCCTAAAAAGTTCAAAAATTTAACAAACGCCCGTGCATTTAATCGAGGCATTACCGTACGCATTGCTCCCAGAAACAATAGCCTTGGAAGGTGATGCAGGCACTCCCACGCTACTGTAATGCAAAGTAAGTAAACAAAAATAACATTCCACAATGCTATTAGAAAACAGAGACAAAGACATACAATAAAATTATCCTCCCAAATCTACAAAGGATGAATTTTGAGAGTTTCAAATCTACCATTACAATCTGGGAGATCTTAAGCACTTCCAGTTAAATGGATACAAGAGCAAAATCAACGTATGAAAAAATGTGCAAAGAATGTTCACAATTGCTATTAAAAATATACTGCGCATTTGCTGTGTTGATGGGAGTCAGCGAGAAACACAATATATGGATCACTTACAGATAGGTATGTACAGATTTTTGCACATAATAAGAAACCATATTAATCATTACCTCAATCTCCTTACTCTTCAAATTTGACCACACCAAACGCAAAGCATCATGATTTATGAGTTCACTATGTTAAGACATAAGAATACACATAAATACCCGCATGACTTACAATGAAAAGCAAACAGTACAATGAGAATAGTATCACCAGTATCATATTGTGATTTACCATGCAATGAAAAAGTAATCTTTAACAAATCGTAAAGCAAAAATTCCAATAATTTTGAAGAATTGTCTGAAGAAAATAATTTTGTTCTCTCCGATGCATAAGTATAGTGCCTTGAATGGAATAGCCCAGGATAATATCAGATCACTTCTAGTTTTCTATAAATGCATGTTTGCAATAAAAACGGTTGGCATACCAACATTGCAGAAAATTTAATTATCTAATACCAACAAACTGTGGATCTTCCAGTGGACTTTACTTCAAGTACAAACCAGTCAGTAGAGCATACACAGCCAAATTAACAATATAGGACAAATAACAATATAACGTACAATCAACCCATTTTCAGCAGAAATATTTTGTGAAAGAGCAACCTTTGAAAGTATGCTCTATCTGTTACGATGTTGACTAAAAGATTCTCACTTTCTCATTTCACTGTTGAGAGCACCAGAAGCTATAGACCTATTGACGGCAACGAGTACACTTTCGTCTGTGTGTTGTAACAGGCGCGTGAAGACATCAACCGCCTCCAGTTCAATCAGTATGATACAATGGTCCTCCTTAACCAGCATAAACTCACTGAGAACGCCCAAACAGCTGACCAGTACCTGGTGAGGAGAAAAATATGAGGCAATAAACATTCAGATGGTAGTTAACAATAGCTTTGGCGCACTCAGTATTTTTACAAAGACATACTCTTAATAATGTCAAAAACATGTAACTTTGTCCTTTCAAACCTTTTAAGGTTCTGAAGATATGGCAGAATGAATGTAACAGAAGGAAGAGCTGAATAAACATAATGTAAAGTTTTTATTTCATGAAGAAAGCCTACAAATAGATCTGGAGATATTCACTCTCAAAGTCCAGCAGCTAACATCTTGCCACTAATTATGCATGATGTCACTGGGGCACTACTCAAATTATCTAAACCTTATCGCCATGATAGTACTGAAAATCAAATTGTTGTGAAGGACTCACTCTTTCATTTTATCACAAAGCATGATGATATGTTAAAGAACCATTTGAAAAAATATGCTAAGGCTTACAGTAACTTAGGAAATGGCAAAGCTTAACAATGTGCCTTGGTGACATCATAAAAAATAAACATGGTAGCTGCTGGACTTTGAGACTGAATGAAATAAAAGCAAATTTTTTTAAGTTCTTAAGTTTTAAAGCTTCGCTGTGCCCTATAATCTGCTACAATTTCATTTTTGACCACTGTTCCCCTTTAAGGAGGAGAAATTAGAAAGAACAAAGCAAGTCGAGAACAAAAATCAAAGATATACTCAGAGACAAAAATCCTGCAATAATAGACAGAAAATGGGAACAGAGCATTCTAAGAGTGAAATAACAGAAACGACAATAAATATAAATGGCAAAGAGACAAGAAAGACCCTTGCAGCATCCCTTCAACAAATATGCAAAGCAAGATTTATCTAGCGACATGGGAACCACTTTTCCTAAGGTGCAGTGTCGAATTTTCTTTTGTTTTTTTTTCATTTGGGGCGGTGCCAGGTGGCCGCTAAACGTTATTGGAGGTGGCCGCTTTTCAGAGGTTCTCCATAAAAGAAAACGTACGAGAAGCATTCGGGACTGAAAGTTAGTGGCCGTTATCAAGAGGTGGCTGCTACTAGAGGTTCGACTGTAATTCACTTCGGAAAAAAATCAGCTCACCTTGAAGTCATTGCTGGTGGATGTAATGTCTAAAATAGTCTGAGGGTACCCTTCCTCTGCAAACCTAAAAGAGAGATGTTAAGTGCATTCGCATAAATACAATCTACTTAGTCTCCAACGCTAGTGTCAAGATACAAATACAAACTTTCATTCAGCAAGTAGAACAGCATAATAAATATACATACATGACAAGCATTTCATTCTTCCACATAGATAAAGGAGGGGGTATATTTGTGCTTGGAATGTATTGGTGGAACACAACCTTCCTAGAAGGTACCCTTCAGGCAACCAGATTTTTAGTGCCCGGTCACAACTATGGGCGTCCCAATGCAATGTCAAAGTATCTGGCATTCACTTTTAACTCTTTATTGTGTATATCCTCTCTCGAAAGACACTAACAGGGACTGTTGCTCACCGGATATTTGCTCACACTCATACACGTGCATCCAACAATTGCTTATAGTCACATTTGCTTGCATAAAAAGAAAGGTTTGTCTATTTCGAATGGCATTGAGTCTTTGCTTTTGGATAGTAAATGAACGATTCTGCTCAGGATTAGTGTATAAATATGAATAAAGAATATTGGCAAATAAAACAAAGGTTCTTTGCCTATCATTTGAAGCTATCATTTGCTACAAGCAAACCGTTGACTGGAAAGAGTGCTCAATGCAAAGCAGAGCAGTACAAGCTCTTAAACAACAAAGAATATCACATTTTCTGCGCTTCTGGCAGTTTCTTGCAACACCCTATAGGTGAGCAGTCATCAGGCACACTAAGCCCACAAGCCACACAGAACAGACTCTACAAAATAGTCTACACTCATAAAATAGCAATTACAAAGATCAGCAGATTGCTGTCAATCACCATCAAGTGGAAAACTCTTCACTTCTTTGAAGTTTTTAAGTAGGTATTTGTTCTCACGTCTACATTTAGCAATTAGTTCTGACCTTTTGTTCAGGAGCTTAGAATCTGAAAATGCTATGTGATACTTCTCTGTCAAACAATTAGTGCATCTCCAAGAACCTTTGAAATAGGAACAAGCATGATCAATAATGGTCCAACTGACGTTAGGAATAACATTACTCTCTTTCTTGCTCCAGATATAATCTGAAAGTGAAGTGGCATTTCTTTTGTTAGGATGTTTGAAGGAATTCTTAAGATTGTAAAAGCAACTCTTGAATGTTCATTCAGTACACCCAATATATGTGGCAGTACTCTAAAATTGTTGCCTCCTCATTATATAATGCCACTGCCAAGTCCATGTGTGTCAGCTTAGTGGCCTCCAGCATGACATATAGATCACAAATATCCATTGAAAATCATTGGTAAATATATGAGTGCGTCTAACCTTCACACAAGCACCTTCATGCAACAATTGCGGCTTTGGCATTAAAATTAGGGTTTTCCACAAATGCAAAAGGTTCAGAACCATTCAAAACAGTATGATGATGAAGAAGATACAAAACACTAAGGGATGGGTGACTAAAACTGAACGTTTTCCATGAATTAAGAAGTTGCAATAATCCAGAGAGAGATAAAAATGTTTCACACTCCCTCACAATTACAGGGGTAGGTCTGTTGATTAAAATATACCGTAAGGGAAGAAATCATTTGTAGAAGAAATTTTTGCAAAAGAAATTTTTGCGATTCAGACTTAAACAAAATTCATTAAATGCAAAAAATTTCGGACGATTTTCTACTTAATTTTCGGAAAGATTTTGGACCGCTCTATATGTGGGATTTTTTGTCTTATGGAACTATAAAATAGAGATGGTTAAGTATAGTACGCGACTTTTACATTCTTTGCTGAGTAACAACTACAGTACAGGTAAGAAAAGGTTCTCATTGGGAATGCTGCCACTGATGATTGCTTCCATAATTTGTGCATTTTTCAATGCCGAGATAATCATATACTGGGAGTTGCACCTTTTTCCCTAGAGATTGGCTAACAATCGTGCATAAATCGGCTTCATACGTGATAATTTGGTGCTGATGTCAATTTTATGAACATCTTTCTCATGTTTTAGACCTTCGGTGACTTCTTTTGCATACCATTTGTGGATAGTGATGTTGGTGACAAGAAAGGAATGATTATAATAACAATGATGATTGGTCATATAAAATGATTCTGAAACTAATATTTGATATTTTCTGTTGGTGTTAGGACTACCGATATTTTGGAGGTTAAAAATTTTTTGCATTTAATGCAATGTATTTTGCATAAGAAATTTTTGCGATTGAAAGGTTTTTGTTCAGTTTAGCGGAAGAAATTTTTGTGATTGAGAGTTCTGTATTAATTTTTGCTATGTTCGTCGCACTGCAAAAGCTGTAAATGGGTCTTTACATTGTTAAGAAATGACAAAAGGTAAGATTTTATGACTTTATATGGACTGCTTGATACTTAAATGATTCTTTCAAGTTGGTGGGGGATAAATTTTTGCAATTGGCTCAATATTATGATTTTGGGAAGAAATTTTTGCAAAAAAAGGTCAAAATCACAAAAATATATTCCGCTAATAACCACAGAAATATCTTCCGCAAATAATTTCTCCTTTAAGATAGCAAGAGTTTTATTAGGCCCCATAGATACATAGGAAAACTGCACTGCTCCAAATACCAACGACGATCCTGAAGTGAGGTTACATAAAAAACGACGTAGTGAGGATTCCTAGCAGTTGGTTATATGAACCATGTGAGGTCATAACTGCAAAAAGGTCTCGTGCATTAATTGCCGAATTTTAACCATTAAATATTAAGTTTAAGTTTTGTTTCCTCAATTCCTGAGGGAGACCGTCACAGTAGGTCCTCTGTTAGGAATGAGAAACAAAATTTACACTTAATGACTTTGTAGGGTACAGCTGCATCGATGTAGGCGATTTCATGGGCATCTGGGTATCAGGTGAGCCCATCTTAACTTTTTTCCATTGGACCTATATCGATAGTATTTTGGACGGTGCTGTTTGAGATGGGCTTCAACTCTGTCACAGCATCTGATGACGTCGTTTTTCAACGTAAAAAATTTGTCACTTTTTGATAGATACTCGGAAAAGTGCTGATAATTCTTAAATTGTAGCAATTAGTACCGAAGTTAAGCCGGGAAGTAACTAAGAACAAAATTTGGAATCAGAATCAGGAGGTCTGGTGATACCAAAAGATCCATCCATCCGCTGTCAGCCTTAAGTCAGAACCTTGTTTCTTCAACTTCTCACTTGTTCCTTTGCCATTTCCGCATCAGTACTTGGATGAAGCAAACGGCAATTTTGACAGCAAAAACTGTTAAGGTAAGGATTTGATTTTTTGCTCCATTTGAATACTAATGTAGTACTATATCGCAGTCTAAAAATATCCGGTATATCAGATTTGGTCCGCCAGTTATTCATGGTCAAAGGTGAAAAAACGGCAAGTGGTTTTCTGCTGATATGTTTGTAAATCCTTTTGGGAAAACAACCAAACTTTGACACATTATCGATTTTAGTTGGCTCTACGTGGAAATATCAAAAAATCTGAAATTACCATATTTGGTCATGGACTTTTGAAGGGTCACTCAAAAAGTGCACTTTTTGGCCCCAAAATGACTATTTTTTTTGTTTTTCCTGCAAATTTAACCCGAAAGTTACTTTAAGTCACCAGAAACTTCACATGATTGCAGTTTCTAAGGCGGCGCTTCCATTTAGTCTAATGGCTACCTCTATTTTGGATTAAATTGGGCAAAAAATTGGGTCAAACAGGCATTTTTTGTGAAAATCAGCCCTTTTTGATGACGTCATACTGGTTACGACATCACATCATGTCAGAAATAAAAATACTTTTGCCAGATGCTCCAAATGATAGACCAAATTTTGCCAATAACCTATTCTATCTTGTGCATTTCTCTGTGAAAGTTTGCATCTACGAAGTTTGGTTTGGAAAAACCGTCAATGATAGGCCATTTTCGTATACTGACTTTGACAGCAGTTTTCTCAAAATGTGTGCCAACAAATTTGTTTCAAATTTTTTAAAACGGCTATTTTGGATGTGAAAAGTGCGTGAAACAAGGTCCATATCCATCAAAATTTTGGAAAGTTGTTCTTCAGGATGTGAAAGACGCAATCCCTGCAATTTTGGAAAAAAAATGGACAATATTTGATGACATCATATGGCTACTTATGTCCTGTTATGATATCGAAACTGCTTTTGCCGGATTCTCCACAGGATGGACAAATTTTGGCAACCAACTGGTTTAGTGTTAGTGGATGCCTTGTACAAAATTAACATTTATGAAATTGACCTTGAAAAACCAGAAAAAACAGTCTTTTTCGGTACTACGACTTTGACGGCACTTTTCTCAAAATTGATGTCGACGATTTTTTCCTAAAGCCGTTCACAGTTTATTTTTATGTAAACAGGCTAGGGTTAAGGTCTCGTGTCAATTGAGATTTTAGAAAGTTGTCAATCAGATATGTTTCATGTGATTTTCCCCTGCTTTTTTCCACTTTTGACGTCACGTGACGTCACAACAACAAATGTGTTGGCAAAAATACTTGAGGCAACTGATTTGCAACAACTCTGTTCTTGACCGATTGTAGATCACCATGTTCTTTAACATTGTTTTCAAAGATGACATGCATGTGTTTTTGGCTGTTGTTGGATGGCTGTTGTTTCCTTTTTGGAAGCCCTATTGAAGACACAGCTGCAATCACAAATTCAAGGGCAGAAATGATTTATGATTGCTTTTTGTGTTCAAACAAAACTTTCCACCAAAACTTTTAACTTATCCCCTTGTCGGATTGGACCTTCTCTGATAGGTCAACAGCACACGATGGAAATGCAACCATGTCCTCTTACTCTGAAAACGTGAGCATAGAAATTAAGGAAACAAAACTTAAACCTAACGTTTGCCAATTTCGACGAGTACAACAACCTTAATGAATACTAGGAAATATTTTAGGACTGGAACCCGTATATGAAACAATCATGCACAAGCAAACATTTCAAACGAACTATGAAAGTTGATGAAAAATCTAATCATAGAAATTGAAACAACAGAATACCACAAAATCTAAAATACATGGACTAATAACCGATGTTCTTTTTACAGTGCAGCATCAACCAGAAAATAAAAAGGTTAGCAATTTATAACTTACAGGAAGCACAAGGGAGGATAAGCTCCAGTTATGTGTGAAACGATGAACTTCTGTAGCATTGTCAGACATGCTAAATATGGCAACCATAGCTATGAGTTCATAGTGAGCTTGCCAGGCAGGACAGAAATTAGCTACATGAACTTTATCCTAAGCAACACATACAGTAGGGATCATTACGTACTCTGCCAGCTCATTCACGTGGACAGGGGAATATGTGCTATTTGCCAATGAAAAGACAAACATCGATGGAATCACGAGAAAAACCTATTACAATGCAGAACCATAATGGGGCAGGTAGACATAGTGATCGAATGAGAAACATTTTAGTGCTGAAGATGCATGGCAGAAACCAACAATAGTCACATCACTTGCACTAGATATATCTTTCTCCGTTAAGCAAGCCAGTATATCATGTATTAATAACAGATTTTAGTTGAACAAATAATTTGCAGTACACACTAATTACATTGGGGTTGCACTTCAGCAACATGGGCAGTTGTACTAATAAAAAAGATGCAAGCAGATAATAAGCATTATCATGTACAGTATAATGCTACAGTCTCCAAAATGGTTCACACAACAAAGATTATTTCCTACCATTCACAGTTCTTTTCATTGTCCCTCAAACATGTCTCTAGGGTATTCAAAGCAGTTTGAAGTTTCACAGTTGAATTCTGCCTTCCAATTTCTACCAGTCGCAGTATCAGGTACAGACCACCAAGGCTGCGAACAACATCCCGGGCTTCAGGAAGTGCAGTTGTGCACTAAATGGAAGGGGACATCAAACACACGATGGTAATCATGAACTACGCTGCAATATGCAACGAGTTGAATACAGAGGATATATAACCTCTGAAGAGTGCTGGGACACTCTCACACCCTTTTGCAGGGTAACTATCATTTGTCAATGAAAGGGCAAACAAAGAAACTAAGAGAAAACCTATGCTAGGACCTATGCGGCGATCTGAATCAGCATTTAGGATCATCTGGGCGCCAGCACTTGTGGAACTGGCTGTGGCTTTAAACATGTCTTACGAGCGCCCAACACTCAGCCCTGCCCAGATGAGCTGCTAACCAAGTCGAACAGCACACACACAACGCACTCACACACAAAAGTCAACACAAACAAAAAGACAGGAAGAAAACCTCAACTACTCCACACAATAAACAAAAATACAAGGAAACGTGAAAAAAAACATTGGCCATTAAAAAATACAGAAAACAACAAAAATAAATAATTTATTCCAATATAGAACCCATAAGACAATTACATATCATTAAAGTCATGTAAAGTTAACAGAGGATCATTGCGTCATACTGGACAAAAAAAAAACACACCGGGAGTTCAATTGCGTTTTCTGAAACGTGACAGATGGTATGTAGCAGTGACGTAACTTATGGAACAACTGCTCCTCCAAATACGTATAACAAAACACTATAAAAATGACCATGGTAGACCAAAAAAATGGTCACACCCAAATTGAACAAGAGTGTTCTCAGATAAAACATAGGGTTCCCATGGTGCACAAAGACAACACAACTATTTGTTTTAAGTTGCAACTAAAACTCGAAACACAAAATTTACAGCCAATGTATTTCATATACCAGCAATAACAGTTCAGCAAAGGATATGTTTTCTATCAAGTCTAGCGAAGGCAATCCCTTCAAAGGGTATATGTAGATATACATTTGTATGGACACAAATATTTAAAAAAAACTCAGATGCAACACAAATAGGTTTCTGCAAAAGGAAATGAAATGCAGCATTTTTTCCATGTCATTGTTATTGAACAGTGAAAGGAAAATGTGTGTATAACTAATAATTTTTATTAACAGAGCT
Source organism: Scolionema suvaense (assembly GCA_027575255.1). NCBI lineage: Eukaryota > Metazoa > Cnidaria > Hydrozoa > Limnomedusae > Olindiidae > Scolionema > Scolionema suvaense. Next base: position 4,003 of record JAOBRC010232355.1, on the reverse strand, counting down.
ACTAATAAAAGGAAGAAAAAGTGGAGAGTTAACCTTCTGTTCTTTTTTCTCAAGAAGGTTAATTTGCAGCAAAAAATCTTTGAATGGAGGAACAGAGGCTTTTTGTCTTGTTGTAGGGAGAAGCTAATCTTCTCTTCTCAAAGTTTCTGACCACAAAGTGGATAAATGTCAATATTCAACACCAAGACTCTTCGTTCCTCTGACCAGTTCTATCCTCCTAAATCATCCTCCCTAACTATTATGAAAGACTTAATGCTTCTTGACTTTTATACATTACTTACTATTGTTGATTGATTAGAAAAAATCCCTAATTTTTATTTCCTTATTATTGCTGGGTACTGAGAGCTGAAGGAAAGTTGCCTTTTTTATAGGTCTTAAATGGTGGGTTCTCCATGGAGCCACGATCACATTCTGAATGAGCAGAGACTTCACTCTCAATATATGATCTTAACCACAAACAATCACGCATGACGTTCATGATGGCTCTGATTGTTATGCGAAAAAATCACGGGTTTATCCGAATAGGATGCTCAGGGCTGATTATCTCATAACAACTGATTGACAAAATTTCATGATATATGCCAGCATATTTTGAGCTATAACGCCTCCGGAAATGAGCATGAAACATCACAATTGCCTTGAATGGAAAGAGGAGGAATCAATCTGAAAAACATGTCTCAAAATTTTAAGTTTATTTCTGGTTCGTATGTTACACACAGTTCAAGTTAAATTGCAGGCGGCTTGGCTAATGCAAATGAAAACCCGATACTAATGTATTATATTCGGAGAATGAAACTAGATCTGAAACATTTGAGACACGGCTTCGCAGTCCAACATATACTGAATCCGATAAAATAAACAGTTTGCTGTAAATCAAATGTGGGGATCTTAAGTCAAAACAAGGAAATTGGTTATCAAAAGAAGTCGCCTGACACAGAAGAACAAAATAAATCTAAAATTTAGATTTCTTTTACCGAATTGATAAAATAATCGCTAGACTCTGACTCTGACATTAGTCACTGAAAATGACTTGCACTAACAATGGCTTGGTAACTATGAGTGGTTTGAGACAGGCGTTCTCAAACCCTTTCAGTATCCTTAGGCCGCAGTCAGTTCAATGTATGATCATCGCCGAACACGAACACAAAACTCAAAGGTGATAATTACGCATCATTATTTGCTTAAATGATTTTTTGGGTGGTAATAGACCCTTCAAAAACATGACTGTAGCTTTTTACTTCATGAAAAAAGCTGTTGTAGTTCCAGAGATATCTGCCTTCAAAGTTTTTGCATGCAACCATTTTGCTTCTCAACAGTAATTATGCATGAAACTTGGTCAGAAAAGTGGAATTATCTCATCTTACTTGTTAAATTGCTACTCATTGAAGAGATGTGCGAGTCTAAATTTAGCCTAATTCCAAAGAGGGGTGTAATATTTTGCACATATAATATAAACAAATCCTTCTAACGTCCAGTTACTAAGGAACACCATAAACCTTAGAAACGGTCTTACATGACATCACTAATGAGCAAAGTGGAGAATCAGAGAAACAGTGAAAAATATCGAACTTTAAAGTGACATTGAAGAAAAACCACTGAAGCCTTTTACGCAAATGAAAACCAGTGTTTATTTTTCTGGCCAAGATCTATCACCAAGTGGAATACAGTCTTAGAGCGGTATATTGCTTTAACCACCCAATTTTCAGATTTGGTCTGGGCCGTAAGAATTTATCACCAATTACACCTGGCTGTGTGTTGATTACTTCAACCCTCTACTGATAATTTCTCCGTGGTTAAGATCAGTGTTCCATTGAATTCTCTGTTTGTTGTTCTCGAGAATGATTCTCTTAGATATCATACACGGGACATTGCCTACTATGCCGGTTTTACGTGCACAGACTTTGAGCATGCGCAAACAAGTTTGTACCTCAAATTGATTAGCCTGCAAAGCACACAGTCTCTGAGCATGTGCAGATATGGTTGCCTTAGACACGCACCACACAAGAAAGAGGTTCAGTTGTAGAGACCTGACCACTATGTTCAAAGAATAAACCAGAGTATAGCTGCAATGACTATGGTCACAGCTTGGTTCCGCGTCACAGCTTGGTTCCGCATTCACAGCTTAGACCTCTGGATGCCTGGTTTGGGATTCCAGGACATGAAGCGTCCCCGTCACCTAAGAGAAACGGCGATCGTCAGTAACCTAATAATCAATAATCACCGCATCACGCATTGCTGTGTGTTGATTACTTCAACCCTCTACTGATAATTTCTCCGTGGTTAAGATCAGTGTTCCATTGAATTCTCTGTTTGTTGTTCTCGAGAATGATTCTCTTAGATATCATACACGGGACATTGCCTACTATGCCGGTTTTACGTGCACAGACTTTGAGCATGCGCAAACAAGTTTGTACCTCAAATTGATTAGCCTGCAAAGCACACAGTCTCTGAGCATGTGCAGATATGGTTGCCTTAGACACGCACCACACAAGAAAGAGGTTCAGTTGTAGAGACCTGACCACTATGTTCAAAGAATAAACCAGAGTATAGCTGCAATGACTATGGTCACAGCTTGGTTCCGCGTCACAGCTTGGTTCCGCATTCACAGCTTAGACCTCTGGATGCCTGGTTTGGGATTCCAGGACATGAAGCGTCCCCGTCACCTAAGAGAAACGGCGATCGTCAGTAACCTAATAATCAATAATCACCGCATCACGCATTGCTGCTTTCTACACAAATTTGACGATGATCCTACTTCTAACTAACTGCGGCCTTAACCAGGATGCTTCTCCAAACATATCTGCTACAATCCGAATACAGTCAGTGTTGCATCCAAGTACAAACTGGGGTCCGTTAAACAGAAAATCAATCTTAAAACTGAGTTCTAAAACACAAACTTCAATGACTTGAAATTATTGTTCACCCAGGAAAACGCCACAAACAGCGCTGAAAGAAGCGCTGAACATCAAACTCTCTACTCAGAATACCTACAAATAAAGGGGAATGTTTACTGTGTATCTGTTGATAATCATCAAACATCTTATGATATCTCACAGGCTTTGACATTGACAAACACCCTTTCGATACAAAGATCATGCAGGTGTCCCATCCAAATTCCACTGTACTTCATCAATTATCAGTTATGGTTAACATAAACAATACTTTAGACTAGCCTGCTACTTACAGATAGATTCTCCATTTGCATGGTACAAAACAACAAAGCTTTTTCCATATTCAATGCCTACAATTTGAACCCTCCACAATTTCCCGAATTATCAAGTTAAACTGCAAGAAAGTCCAAAATCAAAAAAAAAAATTGCCTGCGGCTACGCCCCTGTCCCCCTACATGAAGTTACGACGCCCTCAGACCCTCCAGCTGCAAAACCTTGGCAGCTAAGCTAACTCGAAAACTCAATCTTCAGAAATAAGGACCCCTCAAAAAAGCTTGGATGAATCCCTGACAGTCTAGAAGTATCTTGTAAATGAAATGGTAATTTTAATCTTTAGACTCCGCAATGCCTGAAAAAATGACCTGGAAAATTTTGCCATTGTTGCTAAGTTCGAAAGGCCATAACTCTTGAACCATAGTATCAAGAGCAGCAAACTTGGTACTAATAGATGCATAATTGTCTGTTCTTTAAAAAAGCCCTGGATTTGGACCTCTCAATTTCAGCAGGTGAGCCTCTAAGGCACGCCAAAGCTGACCCTATATCCAGAACGCCAAAAGGTGTTGTTCGGGCTCAAAAGGTTAAAACAGCGGCAGAACTAGTATCAAAACCAGAAACAATACCATTTAAAAAGAGAATTTGACTCTGGCAATCGAAGCGTCAGACAGAGGTTTTAAGCTCGGAGGACTGAAGTAAGAATTGTAATACACTTACTTTGATTGAAATAGAATTGCCAGCAAATTACCTCTCAATCTTTTCGCTATAGTGCTTTAGAAACTAGCAGGCTACCATAGTGTAGCAGGACTAAAAGGCTGTAAAGATATCTCATATATTTC
>JAOBRC010232244.1:0-14568 GCA_027575255.1 Scolionema suvaense | reverse complement strand
GGGGGCTAGAGTTAGTTATCAAAACACAAACAAAACATAATTGTTCCCATAAGTAGCTAGTGCGAACATTTATCACTTATTATCCTAATCGCCTCGGGTAACCAGTGGGATTCGAACACGAGGTCAACAGTTCCATTGCTAATGCCTACTGGTCGCAGGCATGAAATTCCTGACGGCTGAGGCAGGTAGGCAGGTAGGGGTTTAGTAAAACCTAGAACCGAGCGAGTGGTAGTGAAGCATTGACCAGAAAGCATGTCTACAATTCGAGAAGATCTTGACTTTGTTAACCGAGTTCAAATCAGTACGTCGCTAACCACTGGTTTCTCTACGATCCAATTTTAGGTCTAAATATGAGAAATTTGCTAGCCCAGTAAACCAATCTCAGGTCTTACTGGACGCCTATCCTTGGTAGCCTTAGTATATTTAGTTTCACATTCTAGGTTGTTCAAAGCATAGTGTTGACGATGGCTTTCGCATACTTGCCTAAGATGATGAAGGTAGGAATGGAAATATTTTATTGTTTTTTACCACTCTTCAATGGTTAAAATTAGTTACGAAGGTATGATAACTCACTTTATTAACTGTCCACTAACCATCTCCTGAGATGGGAAAACGTGAACAAGATTTGTTGCTTATATGCCTTTAGTAACCGCTCCAGGGTCTTGAGAATTAAAAACTAGATAGGATATAATTTTCTGACCATATACCCTTAACATCTGCTTCAGCGTCCTTACGATTGAAAAATAGATAGGACACAATTCGCTGACCATATACCTTTAGTATATGTTAAAGTCTCTTGAGAATACACCTCTTCACAGTTGTAAAAATTGTATATAACCAAATCGTTACAGAGCGCAATTCATTTTTGATGCGCCCTGAGGTATAGGTAAAGAAGTAATCAACGCGCACCTAAAGCGACATAACTGTCATTCTGCAATTGCAAAGTAGTAATTATCCCCTCTCCTGCAGAGAATGTAGGCTGTTAACGGTGTGTTTGTATAACGTTTCACTGGATGTCCGAAATTTCAATGGCAGAAAGTGGTTCCAACAGATGCAGAATTGATAACTGTGAAAAGGTGTATTGAAAAATAGATACGACACAGCTCGCCGACCATATACCATTAGCATCTGCTCCAGCCTCTTGAGAATTGAAAAATAGATAGGGTACAATTTGCTGACCATACACCTTTAGTATCCGCTCCTGCCTCTTGAGCGTTGAAAAATAGATAGGATACAATTTGCTGACCATATACCTTGAGTATCTGCCCCAGCCTCTTGAGAATTGAAAAATAGATAGGATACAATTTGCTGACCATATACTTTTAGTATCTGCTCCTGCCTCTTGAGCGTTGATAAATTAGATGGGATACAATTTACTGACCATATGCTCTCAGTATCAGCTCCTGTAGTATCATTAGTAACATCACCGTCTGAATTGTGTCCCTGCAAAATATCTGTAAAATTATGTTTGTTGTTGACTTGCGCTACTTCTACATGTAACTGCATTGTCAATACCAGGAATCTTGTCCTGGGTGATTTATACTAAAATATACCGAGATACGACATGTGCCGCCCACAAGGGTAGGAAATTTTGCTCCACTTTCCTACAGCAGGGTTACCAACAAGAAGTTTTTCCCTAAACCAGGGTGCAATCGTGTAAGCATTTTAATAAATTATCGTTGAAAATGCACTTTCCGACCATCTGGATCGGCGCCCACCCTGGAGACGCCGCCGAGTGACACAGTGCACTTGCTCTCTCAATGATAGCTGTGCGCACTGCACACAAGCATTTGTCCTTTCCAGATCCTCCCTTAAATCAGGATCATGTTTTCAAGTGTAGGGCGGCACATGCCGACAAAACCATACCCCAGTACCCCCCCTTTCTCTCCGAATCTTGCATCCCAATTGTTATTAGAGTCGGTATGTTTTGAGTATCAACCAACCTAGGCGCCAACCCCCTCACTCTCTACGTTGCTTACTCCTATCGTCAGCTTTGCTGCGATCATTCCGGGCTTAGAAGATCCTCACAGGAAATTTCTGCATTCGAATCTGGGAGCGTCAAAGTGCTGTCAAAATCGCTAAATTCTGATTGGCGCGTACTACCATCATGGCTTTCTCGAATCCAGTTGAATCTAGCAATTGTTTTATAATGCACGTGCACATAATTGTGATTGCTATGAGAAGCGGTTTGATTTGGCGAAATGAACAATCTGCCAATCAATTGTCGCGCTAAATGTTTGAATACTTCGACTGTAGTTTTTCAGCGAGGTTCTTTCAGGCTGTGTGTTGAGCACAGAGTGATAACCTCATGGCTTGGCTCCCAGGTTAAGCATCAACATCACTAATTGATTCTGTTCTTTTATTTCAGACATTTGGAATAGAGGAAGTAAAAGTCGGTAAGTATATCATTTGGGCTATTAAACTTATTAGTTCCAGTAGATAGGTAAGTATGAACAACGTCTCCAATCAATAAGTAACACACCTTGGTTGCTTGGTGTGTCCATGGCAGCAACAAACTTACGGCTCTACCTCAAGTCTTGCGTTATGTGAGCGTGGATCACCTTAGATAGATAGGAATCTTCAGCTTCAATAGATTGGAAGAACGAGGCCCACGCCTCACTTACAACGACTATAATTATTTCTTACATAGAGCAGACTGACTATATCTGTATTCAAGATCAGACTATACAAAAACCTTGTAACAGGAAAGTTCAAGACTATCGGAGTTGAATCTGCATTACCTTGCCAACATGCAGAAATATCTAGTTGAAGCTAGAGAAATACGTAGGACCTCACCTGTGATGGTATACGACGGTATGACGATTATGTATGTGCAATGACGGCTTCATGAAGTAATGTGATCAGTCTAATGACGCGTAAGCCACAGATACCCAGGAAGAATATAAAATTCATCTCCCCATCTTCATCTCCCCAGGGCAGCGGATCTCCAAGATCTGCAATGGTTGGAATCTTTAAAGTAACGCAACGAGTAGAATGGTAACTGTGAATTTAACTCAAAGATATCTATGTATGGCAGTAGATCCTGAAGAAAGGTCTAATGACCGCTACGTAGGTGTTGTGGTAACGGCTAACCAGGGCCCTCTGTTAACCGTCGGCGGTTATAATCAGGCAGCTGCCATAAAGCTTGTGGCTGGCGCTTAGTCTGTTCGTGGTTTCCAACAGCGTTTTGAGTTCTGGGGACTTTCTTCTCCTCAGGTGCTTCAGGTTTCCTGTCCGATCCTCGGTCAGGTTCCTAGTTCACTGGGATGGTTGGAAGGTGGGCTGTTCTCACTAAATGACTGCCCATCGCTGCCCTCAGTGCGGGATCAGTACCCACTTCAAGCCCTGGTAGGTCTTGCAGTAACGGTCATATTCGACCTTGGTAGCTATGCTTCGGCGGTAATAGGCTTTTCCCTTTCCTCGGCTGATCTGATTCAGTTTCTGTGAAGGCGGTAGAGTTTGGAATGTGTAGGGATAGGATCACGCAATTTTTGGTGTAGTAGCAACTGAGCAGGACTAAGAAGGACTTGGCTGTCCTAACTGCCACTTCTGCACGACCATTAGATTGGGCATAGTAGGCAGACGAGATTCGGTGTTTGACTCCCCAATCCTTCAAGAACGATTCAAATTCATAACTGGTGAACTGTGAGCCATCGTCTGAGGACAATTCCTCGGCGACCTCATAGGCAGCGAATAGGTCTCGACAAACCGCTATCAGTCGCTTGATGCGAGAAGTGATACATGGTTATCCATGAGCTGAATCGGTCGAAAACAACGAGGTATACCTGAGTTCCAATCCTGAAGGAATCCATGCTGATTTGCTGGAAAGGATAGTCCGGGGAAGGTGAGAGAATCAATGGTTCTCGACTCGAAGCTTGGAGCTCGGAGCTTGTTCATTGCATTTGTTGCAAATGTATCTAACATTTCTGATCTCTGCCTCCATGCCTGGCCAATAAACGGCTTGTTGTGCTCTGCATAATAAGTATGTTCTCGGTACTACCGGATTCTAATCCATGCGTACATACCAGTAGCAACGAATGCTGGGTGCACTTGGTTCCTCGAATTTGGAAATCCAGACGTTATAGTTTCAGTTACGAGGCTGTATGCCATGTCAGAGCGGGCTACTTTCCGCATGTCGTCTAAGGAGACTGTAGGATGTTCCGTTGTGATCCCAGCCGCGGAAATCTTGCAGTTTACGAACGGAGAGACAGTTGGATTGAAGCATTCATCTCTTCTTCTAGTCTCCAAGAAGGGTGGTCAGCATGGGTAGCAGCAGCAGCAGCAGCAGCAGCAGCAGCAGCAGCAGCAGCAGCAGCAGCAGCAGCAGCAGCAGCAGCAGCAGCAGTTCTTTCAGAGAGCGAATGCGTTGACGGGCTATGTTGCTGAAGTCATGATCTTTTAAGATCAGGAAAGGCTTATGGTCAGTAGAGGAAACAGTTTATTGCAACCGAGGATGAACATTTTCGTATGTTGCAAGTTCCATGAAACAGCTAAAGCTCTCCGTCCGTGAGTATCTGGTTTCTGCGCATTGCATGAATCTTGACTCGCCAAATACTAGTTTCCATCCAAGATCATAGTAGATATGTGCTTTTGTGAGACAGCAGTTGCAGGAGGAGATACCCCCCCCCCCCCCGAGACCAGACTGTTTGAAGGCAAGTGTTTTGCGTTGTGTCAAACGCTTTGATTTCTCCAATGGATTGTTGAATCAGGATGTCTTTGGATTCTTTTAAGAGCCGATCCAATGAATCATCCAAGTAGAATTTGGAGTTTGGTTTGACTAGCTCACGAAAGGTGTTCATAACTTGAGTGTTCGCATACGCCTAGGTGATTTGGTTTACGACCCCAAACCATGATCTTGCTCCTGTTATATCTGTTGGTGTTGGGAACTTTTTGTGGTGTTGATGATGGTATCGGAGGGCTCGATCCCTGACGCAAATGTAACAGTTTCCTGAAAAAAACTGGAATTTTTCCTCGTTTATTGTAATGCCATTTTCTGGGCACAAGGCTAGATAATCCAAAGTGTGGTAGAGTACAACTCGCTAGCAATATCTCGATCATAGAGGAGGGTGTCATCGATACATTCAACTTTGGTCGGAGAGTTTGATTCCCATCTTGCTACGATGATGCAGACCAGCAATGCAGATGTAAGTCCCACTGTCAGACCAGATGCAGTTACCATAGTAGTTATCTCGTGGATGTCAGTTGAGTATTCTGAAGTGCAACATCCATTGGCATACTACACATGTGCGATTATGGTAGTTGCAGAGTCCCGCTTCCGCTGACGGTGGACTCTTGCAAAGTGATTTGGCGTGTTACATTTTAAACAATTCTACCCCATGCGGGACAGGCAGTTGATCGCTCGAGGGGGGGCTGTGGAGAATAGAGAGCAGGGATTTTTGCGTGGTGCACCAGTGGACGTAGATGAGCTTGTGTAGGTATCCTGAGTTGCTTCTTATGTGGACGGTGGCGGTCTATTGATCTTAATGCACAAACGTGAGAGGTTTCCTGGAGTTTATTTTGGTCATGGATTGCTGTTTTATAGGTTTCACCATACTTGATAGCGGCTTCCAGGGTTTGAAGTGATTCAGCTTCGGCTAGGATGTCAGTCTTTCGCTTTCGCTGAAAACAATTGTTTTCACTTTTTTTCATATTTACACGAGCTACATGCCTGTTAACAGTCATGATGAGTAAATTAAGTGGTGCTCACTGGTCACACTGTTCAGTGAGAATAATTTCGTTCGACATTGGTTGCACGTCTCAGAAAATGCATTGTCAACCACTCAGATTTTACGATAGAGCACGAAGGTAGAAGAAACAATAGCTTGTGAGAATTCAGATTTTGCTAGTCATGTTCTAAAGAGATTCTAGTGCAGGGGGGACGCCAAAATAAGTATAAAAAAAATTTCTGCAGTAAGATGTAGAAGCGGGAATGAGAGCACTAATAAATCTTTGTTTGAAGTGTGTCAGTTTGAATATTTTGCAAGGAATGGCATTAGACCTGCGTGCGAGAAATCATTTCGATACTTTGAAAAAAATCTGATGCCGTATCCAACGAAAATGCTCATGTCGGCCAATCTGGTCAGGTGAAGAAGCTATTTTTGGCACATTATAAAATACTTATAGAACTTATAGAACTAACATTTTGTACATTATAGTTCTTGCTATTGATAGTTGCTTTTGTAGTTCTACTGCGCTCTAATGTGAGAATCGTCTGACCGTTCATGAAATAGGGTTCTCTTCAGAATTACTGGTAGTAAAGAAAAACAATGGTCAATTTTTTTTTTGACTTTTTCTACTCAATGTTGCCATTCCGAGAATATATTCATTTCTATCCTATTGTTTTGTAGGCTATTACGCAGGATGGGTTGCAACTTCTCTGTTTTTAGCAAGAATTTTCTCCAGGTAAGTAAAAGTACAACGTATTGTCCTTCTCTCTTCCAGCACAGAAGATAAGTCAGGTAGATAGATAATGTGCAGAATTATCGACAATAAAATTCTTTAAAAGCCTTTCAATAAGCAGTCTCAAAAGCAATGTAATCACAAAGCGCCCAGCCGCAAAGGTGAAGATGGGCCAATGGGATGGCTGAGTAATGTATTGATCTATCGCACCAAAGGCGTTTATAGTAATATAGTTAACCAATAAATCCGAAACTTTTATTCTCCCATCTCTTGCTTGTAGCGTGTTTTGGGGAGTGATGGTTGATCGTTACAGTGCAAAAGTCGTGTGCGTGACGTCAGCCATTGGTTTGTCAGCATCGACGCTACTGTTTGGATTTAGCAGCAACTTTTATTGGGCTTTCTTCAGCAGATTTCTGCAAGGTGTTTCAATGGGTAAGTTTTTATCGGACTTTCCTTGTCAACAGTTGGGATTTGGGGGTATATCAAAGTACAGTTATGTTGGCTGATCCTGTCAAAAATGTTTCAAGGTAATTTCATGAATGTGAAAATAAACAGGAAATTTGACTTCCAATATAATGTTTTAGTTGAAAGTTGGATTTAAGTAGAAGCAGTTTAGTTCCTAAGTTGTTTCATCCAACATGTATGTATGTTTATGTTCTAGTGGTGCCTTTGTCCTCTCATTCTTTTTTTGTTTGTCATACTGTTGAGATGCTCTAAAGCCCTACAAAGGTTGGGGGGCCTAGTAGGCCGGCGACTATAAACTTTGTTACATATCTCAAGAAGTACTTATGCTCTGACCCTGAAACTCGGTTACTTTTTCTGAAATTTATTAAAGACTTCTGAAATACAAAAAAATGTGTTATCTGATACTAAGGTTAGGTGTGACTTCATCATTTTTGGCAGGTGCCAATGCAAAAAAACAATGGCATTTACAGATAACGTTGTTATATGGCAAAATGTCGATGTTCTTATCAAGAATAGGTATTGAGAGGCTAAGATTAATGCTAGACTATGCTTTTTATGCAATTCCTTGGAGTGTGGTGACCAAAATACGAATTTTGACAAGTTCGATTCATAAACCTAATTACGCATAATAATGGGAAATACATAATTAATGTCATTATTTAGCCCGAATGATACATAATGAAGTCATCTAACACTGTACAAAGTTTCAAGACTATTGATGAAAGATCATAGATCTTACAGGGGGCGGGCCTGCTAGGCTCCCCAGCCTATTTAACGTCCAAGAATCCCAACCTTTGTAGGGCTAAAGGTACGGAGTGACATATACAGGGTGAATTGTGCAACAATTATGCTGTCTTCTATACAGCTTCTTGTCGTTCTGCTTATCGTAAGAGTTAGTACCGATCTCAATTATTTGATGATAATTTATATCGAGCTTCGGAAGTTATTCACTGATAGCAAGAACTAGTCACTTCAGCAAGCCATTAGTTTTACAACGACGGTGTGTGTTTTCAAGGTACTCAAAATAATTTTACCGAGCCTGTGGATTGGCATGTGATTTAGTTCAAGCCGAGTACAATTTCTGTACGCCAAAAAATAAGACTTTCGAGTCTCAGAAGTTGACACTTTCCCAGCGTTACAACCTGGTTTACTAGGCATTTGTAGTTTTGAAAGATAGCTATAAAAAAAAGTTGAGATATAATTTCTTTAATGATTTTATGGAATGGCGAGGACAGTAGTTATACGTTCGTTACCCTGGAAATTACTACAAAAAAATGTTTCTAATACTGAAAAAGTGAAAAAAAAACCAAGCAGATAGAATAAGTGAGGGTGAGGGTTAATTTGCGTGCAAGACTGATGTTATAAGCGTTTTAGTTACTTTTCCTATACGTGGCCGGAGCGAAAATTGACCTTTTTAGGCAGATATGTAGAAAAAATGCTGTTTTCTGAAAGAAATTGACACGTTCGGCAGACTAGAACCAGTCGCTTCTATGCATCACACCGAAAGAAGACACACTCAATCTCGGATACGTAGAAAGGAAGGGGATTTTCATTGCGCACAGATATTTATTGCTTTCACATTTTTTAAGCCCATTGTTGTGACTTTTCATAGTTTTCCTTGCTGAATACGATAGCATAAGTTTCATTCCCTTCCAGAGAGTCGATTTTGCACTGCGAAGGGATTTCGGGAGAGCTTCGGGTCCAAAAACGCGAAAAAATCTCTCGGAATTCTGGCCAACTTTTCACTTAAATCTCTTGCTATGCCTCAAGTACACCTTTTGGAAAAACTATTTAAGTTTTACTGCACTCCAAAGAGACTAATGCAAAAGGTGCATGAGTTTTGTGAGCAATTGGCAATTGCAAGACATGTTGCAGGTGGCAAATCCTCTCGATTTTTCTTCAAAATGATGCAAAATTGCCGAAATCTGAAAAACTGCACCTTCCAAAACTTGAAGCTGAGGCACTTCTAGGTCTAGGAACTCCCAAAGCCCCTTTTTACTCCTAAATAATTGTTTTAAAGCACAATATGTGGTTCACGGTCTAACAGGTACTTAACAGGTACTTCTGGGAGGGTGGCAGAATAGCCCCCCCCCACCCCGGTACTACACCAGCCAAGGAAGCCCGGTATAAATAGGGTTAAAAACAATGTTTGCATCCATGCTAGTATTCCTACCGCTTGTGACTTGGCAGTGAATAGCATTCCTTCAAATTTTATTTCCATATTCAGGTATAATCGTGGCTTGCCGAGCATTATTGTGCAGCGTTTCAGATGACACAAATCAGGTGCGTTACCCTACAATAACAACACTTGCATATAACTGCAGACGTCAATGTTCTCGCGTAGACTTGTATTTCAAAGAGAGCATTAGCATATACCGAGTTGAGATTCGATTAATTATCTTTACTATGGTTTAGATTTTTTTGACTGCTGTATTAGCCACCATAGGACATGCACGTGTGTTTAGGCCTTTAGGCTTGGTTCCCACCATGGTTTAAGTCCTTTTATCTGCGTTCAGAATTGGCCGCGAAAGTGCGCTAAACTGATACCGGATCAATAATTTTAGTGACTCCCGTTGTTTCAAAACATTTTGATCGTGGCGCTAAGTTCTGAAACAATAGGCGTCGTTAAAGATATTCATCAGGCATGAGTCAAGCGCACTTTGTGACTCAACCCTAAACGCAGACAAACGCACTCAATCCATAATGGGAACCAAGCCTTAGTTCAGTAGACGTTTTTCGCAAATGATCGTCATGCAATGCAATTGTTCCATGGTTAGGGAGCACATGAAAGCTAATAAAAATTACAAAGTTATAGCAGGCATGGGCCGCGGAGCGTAATTTGAAGCCCGTGAGCCAAATCATAGTTCGGATGCTTTGGGAAAAATTCCCTAGTAGTCATAATAGTAAAACAATTTTACTTTGCAGAAAAGTGGCGGGGGCATAATCTGATGACAAACTTCGCCAAACGTCAATCTAATACAACTTCCCCAGCCAAGGATGATAACATTGTGAACAATTTCTCCATGGAACATGTAGTGACGTTTTTTTTCTGTTCTCATAATAAACAGCAAATACTTTTTACATTTCCTTTTTCTGATGGCTTACGTTTTCCACTCTGAAAAACTTGTTTGAGAAGACAGACGTAGTTAACTCTTCACTGATTTTCTATGATGCTATGCCAAAAATCCGTCCAAAAATTTCTCCCACAGATATCTGCCTCCATTTTAAGTAACAATGAATTCCATAAAAACACCGGCCGTATGTCGCATTCTAAATTCGTTGAGTGCGGAGAACTTTTCCTTTTATCTATGAAGCTTTCTCTATACCTCAAGTGGTGCTCAACAAAGCTGTTGGATATTGGATGCTAAAGATTGGCCCAGCAGCACATGCGCTAACACCTGCTATTTAAGATATCTATGTTAGGGTCCAAATCCATGTATGGGTGCAGTGCTTCCATGCGAAAGTGTTTTTGCTTTGTAAGACCTAAACGTTTTGATGTTTCTATGCTAATTATGCGTAAATCGAAACAATCGTTGCGGTCATAAATTGAAGTGCAAATTGCGTTGAAGATGCTTCTAAATTTCTGGTCGATGCTTTAGCCAAGTCTGACTAATCAATCATTCTTTTTTTCTGTTCGAATGTATGCTCCACATATAATTGCAACGTATTTTTAAACTTGAGATACACATCTAGAAGATTGCAAATTTGCATAATTTGATAGGCACATTTTCTTGACCAGTTTAGCTTATTAAGTGTAAACACTTTTCTAACCACCAACTTCTGTGCTGTCGATTAGAGGTGGACTCCGGACCCTTGGAACTGCGTATTGTTTTGTTTGTTCTTACACTGTGAATACCATAGTACATGTTGGATCCGAGAAAACACGACACCATGCACTTTGGTGCTATTTCTCTTTCACACTTTCCACTTACATTATGGCGGCGTGAAGGGTAACTAAGAAATGGCCCCCAACGGAATGCAAGCACGTAACAATAAAGGTGTGAGTATGTCTAGCAGTTTTCTCTCATGTGTACTATGCTCACATTTGTATATTACCGAACAGAACAACTGTATCCTTGATTGTTCCATTTGTTCTGCAAGCGCATATCGTTACCAATGTTTTTCCTTCAGTCTTTCGCACTGGCTCTCATCTCGAGTGCGTACTCAACTGGACTTATAATTGGACCAAGTATTGGAGGTACGTGCGAAAAATTAGTCTTAGCTTGTTGGGGTTACTGATCAATCGCAAGGCCAATCTGATCCCTGTTTAGCGGAATTAATTTTTGCAGAACTAATTTTTGCGAATTTGTGTAGTTTTCGCAAAAATTAGTTCCGCAAAATGTTTCAAATCTGTCATTCGCAAAATTTAGTTCCCGAAAAGCAATCAAAATTCATAAAAACAAAAAGAGAAGGAAAGACAGGCAAATATGAACACTGTTTCACGCCTTATATGTTCAGTAATGCCTGTCCCAACTATCCGATTCGCAAAAATCAATTCTGCAAAATCCGTGAATGCATGTGATTCGCAAAACTTAATTCCGCAAAATATTTCGGCTTCGCTCTCTCGGTCGCAAAAAATAGTTCCGCAAAAATTAATTACCTCAGGGTATCAAAAGTATTCCAAAATAATATATGAGTGTCACTAATCAATCGCCAGGTTAACCTGATCTCTGGTAAACGTTGCGAAGCTAACTCACTGACAATTCAAGGTATTCAGTCTTGTTTGAAGGCAGTACTTAAATATGGTCTACATTAAGGGGATAAATTTTTGTGTGGACTTATTTTTGCGAGTCCAATTTTTGGGGCGTTTTGCGTAGATTTATTTTTGCGAATCAAAGATTTGCAGAGAAATTGTGTGGAAGTAATTTAACAAATGAACATCAACGAAAGACGTAGAGGAGGTCATTGACATGCACATATAGAGAAAGAATGCGTCCGAGCCACTTGTTGTCAATTAAAGATCGAAAAATTAGCTGTATTTTCTTTTGGTCAGCTTATGACATCATTTTGAAAAATTTTGCGAGGATTTAATTTTGCGAATTTAGCAAAAATTTGCAAAACTCGCAAAAATTCATCCACGCAAAAAAAAAAAATCCCCTTAAGATAGTCTGTGGATGCAGGATCAGATACCAGTTTTCAAGATTTGCACTAGCTTCAAAATCTTACAACTTATGCAGTCCCAAACTTTTCACGGTTTTTACGCTGTGCTGTCACACGGAATGTTCATGATTGCACTGACTTAGCATGATGCTTACACGTTTGAATTATTCATTTTCATGGCTGTAATGATGGATATGGTGTGTCCTTCTTTTTCAGGTTTCCTTGCTCTTCCAGCCGAACAGTATCCATCACTGTTTACAAAAGGTTCAAAGCACCTGCTTATCTTTTGTTTCTGGTGGCATATTCATTATAACTTAAAGGAAAGGTAACGTCAAAAATGAAACCTTAGTGGGTGACAGAGCACATCAGAACATGAAACTTGGCGTTTATTTTAGAGCCAAAGCTTGGGTAGTTTTGGAGATACTGAGCCTCAAAGCTTAGTTGCTACCATCTTGATTTTCATGATGTCATCAATGTACCGTTGCTAAGTATTACCATTTCCTTAGTAAAACAGTACCTATATTGAAATTGTATATTTTCTCAAACAGATCCTTGACATATTATCCAGCTTTATGATAAAATGAAAGAAAAAACACTCTAAAGCAATCAACATTCAGTATTTTGGGTACTAAGTTTGGATAATTTGAGTGGTACATGAGTGACATCATGCACAATGAAAGGCAAGAAGGTGGCTACTGAACTTTGGGGCTCGATATCTCCAAAACTAAACTAGTTTTCGCCATGAAATAGAAACTAAATGTCATGTTTTGGTGTGCTCTATCTGCAGCTAAAATTGCGTTTTTGACGTTACCCCTTCTTTAAACTGCGCTATGCAATCTTCATAAAGGTCACTGACTACAACTCTATAAAACTCATGAAGTAATGGTTAAGAACAGTGGTTTTTAACCTGGAACCAGGTCTTTCAATCCCTCTATTTTAAATCTTGAGACTTTTGACCGTGTAGAACACAGGAACAAGGTTTTAGGTCACTGGGCCTCCCATGAAAGGAACAAGATTTTGATTTCAGGTTAAGGGCTTCGTAGCATACCCTGAAAGGCTTGATGTTTACTTGATATCACCAGGTAGTAATGTCACTTGATGTTTGCTTGATACCATCAGGCAGTGATGTCATCATCTTCTTTTACATGCTGGTGATATGAAGACATATTTACAATCGATTTCAATTCTAGCTGAATTTTTGCTCTTGTCATAGACTCAATACTTGGGAAATATCCATTCCTGTTACCAAGTTTGATCATATCTCTCATTCCCTTGCTTCTATCGATCAGTATGGCGTTTCTTCTGCCCAAAACCAACAGGTTAGTTCAGCTCTCCTAAATACACGCTTTTTTTTTTTATAGCAACGAGTTTTTTGCTTTCAGTGTTGCTTAGTATTTTTCGTGCCTGAGGCTTGGATGTAGCTTGCATAGGTGTTGCTAATGCCCACAAGTCTTCTTTTTATGTCCAATTTCGTAACATTTCACCATGAATTTTGCAATCGCTTTCAAGTCTTTATTGCTTACATTTCATGTTCAGCCGGTTAATGAAACGTTATTTCTTTTTGGTACGTTTTGTAAAGAAGAACATGCGTAAAAATCTTAGGCTTGACGGCAGAACTTCAGGTTCAGGGTGTTACTTAGTGTGTGCTTTGCCCGGGGGATACTCGACTTGTAAAGTGACGGGGACGTGCGGCCCCCAAATCAAAAATCGACCCATGTTTAATGAAGCATCGTGAGGTACTAACTAGCTGTTACACCATCAATCTTGACGCCGCAGGCAAATTAATTTTGGTAAAGTATGAGTGTAAATTGCCAAAAATTGCCTTTCTACTCATAAAAGGTGACTTCTTTGTTGGTTTGAAGGCACTTTTATGCAAGATGAGACAAAAAGTAGACCCATGTTTAGGGAATTTTAGTGGGTCATACCCATCCTTAGTGGCCGCACGTCTCCGTATGCCATATACGTTAAGTGACCCCCCCTCCCCGGGTGCTTAGATTTAAGTGATGGTCAGCGTAGTACATGCAAGGATGTAGCAAGAAAGGATGTAGACGTTTTTTTCTACATCCTTGCTACACGTGGCTTGTTTTTACATGGCAATACATAAGGCCATCCCAGTATGGGAACAATATAGGCAGCAATCTTTGATTGAGTTCCTGGAATGGTCTCGTTGCCTGCCGTTCTAGTAATGATTTGTAGTTTTCTTCATGTGTTCAATTCAATTTTAGACCAGTCCAGAATTTGCTTAACAGTGACCCTACATGGTCACCAAAATTACTGTTCACGTCAATGATAACTTTCTTCCAGTGTTCAATTTATTTTTATCCATGCTATCCTTGTATGTACGATTGGCTCTATGTATTGGGGAGCTGATTTCCGATATTAGCTGTAGTCAAACAGTAAGATTGCTTGAGCAATCGGATCACTTAAGTTATCCAAATCTGAGCAATCAGTGTGACTGCGGACATTGCTTAAAGGCGGGAATACACTATAGCTATACTAGGTATAGCTGACACTATGTGCCTCGCTTGTGCATGAATGACTATATTGTCACGTTGACAACAGCCAAGTACATCCTATTTTCCAGAGGATGGAATGTTAGCACTG
>JAOBRC010232133.1:0-14569 GCA_027575255.1 Scolionema suvaense | reverse complement strand
ATTGCGGTATTTATTATGCTCTTCTTCTTATTTATTATCATTTTAAGCGTTTCTGTATCGGATCCAGCCCCTTTAAGCATACATGATCGCAAAGTTTTCAAGTACTAGAAATTCAGGGGGTATTTTTTTGTGTGGATTTATTTTTCGCGAATTTTGCGAGTTTTTAGGTAAATTTGAAAAACTAAACACACGCAAAGATTTATCAAAATGATGTCAGAACCTGAGCAAAAAGCTAAAAACTAATTTTTCGATCGCTAATCAGTAACAATAGGCTCGGATTCGATCTTTCTATCAATTAGCATGTTGATAACTTCCTCCTTTGCTTTCGTTGATGTTCATTCACGTAATTACTTCCACACAATTTTCTGCAAATCCCTGATTCGCAAAAATAAATCCACACAAAATGCCCCAAAAATTGGACTTGCAAACATAAATCCACGCAAAAAATTTATCCTCTTAACCAGACTTGTGAGAAATGTAGAACAGCAAGCAGAAGACGATGTCAAAATTAACATACCTAATTGTATTTCTCTTGGAAATTAGCTGCCTTGTGAAGGGCATACATGACGGCCACATATTCGTGCCAAACACAAAATCAGCTCGAAAGGCGTCAATAAGTACAAACACCATATGAGTGAATACATGGGAAGTACCATTCCAACTGCTGGAGCCAGTACTTTCCAACAAAGCTTCGCCATCTTCGATGACTGGTTTAACTGGCAAAAATCCTTTGAAGAATAGAAATCCACCCAGAAACTGAAACACGACTGCTGCAGCAACTATTCTTAGCATATTCCTACAACTGTCTTAGGGTTAAAATGACAGACAAATACATGATGCACGTTCAGTAGATAATTAGTTTCACACCATCAATTTGTCTATATAGAAGAAAAAACGATACATTAAGCAAACCTGCATGGAAATTAATTGCAAGACCATTTTTTCTGTGCCTCATACAGTATTACAATTAAATGCAGGCCAGTGTAATTTATTGCAGCCTCTACGGTTTTAATTCAAAATTCAGTTGGATTAGAAATTACCCAGCCACAATTCCTTTTGTCTGGGTTGGCTAAGAACATGGGTAGGCATATGCGGTAATTAGTTTAATAGTCCACCACTTTTGTAGTTCGCAAACACGGATTGTATATAACAATCTGCTAAATTGGATGCTACTGGAAATAGTTTTGTAGCGTCACACACGCCTGCTAAAACATTATTGCACTGGTAACCATGTCCCCTCTAAGCCTATATATATGTCAAATATTGTACCGTGCAGGACTTGAACCCACGACCAGCTATTCATTATATTCACAAGTTCCCAAGTTATAGCCAATTATGTGAATTTTCTCATTTTCAGGGTAGTGGGTGGAAGAAAAATTGTCATATTTTCGCAAATATGCATACATGGTAAAAACCGGTTCGTCATAATACTCTTCACATATATATACTTGCAGAAGTGTGGCAATTTTCAAGGATATCTGACAAACAGTTCATGAGATACAATCCACATCATACAAGTTAACACAGATTTCTCTAAACTGAGAAAAATGCAAATGAAGATTTCGCATTGAAACACTTTCATCTCTCACATCCCTGAGTCATGCTTAAGTGTCGCAAATGGATAAGATGACTTGCAGAAGTAATGAAAGACAGTATATACGGAAATTCAACTAAGCATGACTAGACACTTATTTGTAGATAATATCTTAAATTCCATCATAGGTAGAAACCGGAATAACAAGTTTAAGGCCATACTAAAGTGCATATGATGGATGCCTATACATAACACACTTTGAATAAAAACTGTTTTGGATGAAACCGCATATACATTAATAATTGCTATGACTAAGAATTGAAGGTACCTTATGATAGGTAGTGGTTTTCAGTCAGATTATTTCTTGCTTTCAACATAGTATATAGTAGTACAGAAACAGGTCTTGCAGATAATGCACACTTTCAGCCTCCAGGTGTCTCTACAATGATATTTTTCACTTGTACTGCAGACCATTGAAACCGAACGAATGGAAGCTCACATTAACTCCCTATAGGAAACTCCTTAGATCTAGATCAACCAATTTCATGAAGACTAGTCTTTCATGTTCGCAACTTATCTAAAAACATTTCTTTTTTGCCCCCAACTCTGAAAGTTGACCGCGTACATGTCCAATAATGTTACAACCGGGAAAGGTTTGTAAAGCATTAGTTGACACTGCAGAGCTAGCTATACACATAAATTGTGTCGAAATGCACGATCACTATTTATTATAGAAACAATTTGTTTCATAACCTGAAAGCTGAAGATTGACGGAAAAACAGATTGATTGACAGATATGTAAAAAGGAACTGTTCCACTACACTCACAGTACAAATCAAAATTTGTCACTTATGTATACAAAAACATCTTCCTCCTTGATTGCCTTACCAGCAAAGCTCTCCTTAATAGCTTGAAGATGTTTTTGTTGCTTTTTTACATATGGTGAGCTTTCTCACGATGCAGCAGAAACTTGACAACTATCCAACTTCTCAACAAACAACAACAGGTACTCACCAGGCTCCATATTTAGATGTCTGAACACACTCAACAGACCGCATGTACCATCATTGAAGGAAATGACAGCAGAAGCAACACAGATATTTAAGATGTTCCACAAAAGCATTTTGCGGGAATAAATTTTCGCCGGCAAACACTTTTCATAAATTTTTGGAACGTGATATTTCCCTATCAAAATATTATTTGAGTATGCTGTACTTGTCACTGTAATAGATAGTCAATCTTAGTTCAAAAGTAGGTGATAAAGAATGTGCTATTTTAAAGATTTTCGGAATTTTACAGTATTTTTCGTGGAATTTATTTCCACAGTTGACCGTTTTTGGAGGTAAAAAAAGGAACTAAATTTTGCGGATTTGCCCCAAAACCGCGAAATCCGCGAAACTTTCTTCCCACCAAAATTTCTTACCTTAAGGTATGTCTGGGACAACGCTTCCAAATGACCCGGTTGAGAGACTCATTCGGGTTTTGGGCGAAACCATTAAGGCACTTGTCAAGAAGCTAGTCACTGCTGAGTTCGCGAAAGATAGTCACTAACTCATCCTTGATGGCAGCAGGAAGGGTTAACTTTTCCTTGTATATACATTGCTTTTCTGGTGATCTTATCAGACTGGAACTTGCACCAGGAGGAAGCAGATTTAGGGAAGTATTGATGACGACTTTCAGGAGATGCCCTCTGGGAATAAAATAGACCCATACACCAATAGCTCTCTTCATAATTTCACGGTTGTAGCCAATATGTCGAATAGCTATGCTCATGCCATTTTGTAAGGTGTTGATGATGTTTTCTATTAGCCTTCCCCGACCACCTGGAGGTTTCCTATCTCTCAACTTCTCCTTACGCTTTTCCTTCAATTTCCTTAGCCGCGAGCCAACTCGTTTCTGCACATGACCAACACACTCGGCTTTTACAGGAACAAGATCAATATATGGTTGAGAGTTGACATGGAAAGAGCTCGTATCACCATCCTCAACATAGGTCTTATATCGAAGATTGGAAGAAGAGAGGGAGTGATGAAATATATTGATAGCACCTTTAGATTCCATAATGCCAGCAGATCCCGAGTGATTGGTCACACAAACATGAGACATCTTGAAGTCCTCATACTCGTCTGGCATTGATGTCTTACTCTTCTCCCACATGTCACCGGCTTTACAAGACTTACTCATTCAGGGTTTCGAAAGTTGCAAGTCAAGTCAAGTCATTTATTTTCCCCGAAAAAGAACGCAACATCCAATAACTATATACATCCACTGACAAAACAAAAAGTAAACTTACTAATTCCATCAAGTAAAGAAATAAATGCATAGCAATAGTAATGACAACATGGACGTCAATCAGACGAGGACAAGTTCAATCAGAGAAACAGGCTCTGTTCTAGGAACTTGCCCCAACGTAGTAATATGATAGCACAGTCCAGGGTGGCCGGCAATAATTCAAGTTCAATTTTCAGGGTATTTCAGGGGCTTTTTCAGGGAAGAATTCAATTTTTTCAGGGCCACTGTGGGCACAGTATATGGAAAATATCTAACTGATCCAATGGATGACCATGAACTGATGAAACATCAAGTTTATTTTTGAAAACAAAAGGAGAAAAGTAATACATACAAGAGTATAGCTATATGAGTATAAATTTACATTATGATGCACAAACAACCTTGCATTTGCGCAAAAAATATCAATAAGCATGTGTTGTTTTTCAAATCTCAGTAAATGTTATAGATTAGCATATATAGTCCATTTCATCGGATCGCAGTTAATAGACAGTCTACGTTATCACAAAGCTGGGATGAAACAGGCAGAAAATGCGAAAGTTAATCTATACCACAGAAGAGAAATTAAGAAGCTTTTTCTTTCTCCTCTCGCGCAGGGTTTCGTTTTTGGACCAGCGAATGGCGAATTTCGCCAGCGCCCAATCTTTACTTTGTTCAAAATTCGCCAGGGCCCTGACAGACAGCAAAATATATAGACGCATGATTTTACATGCTTGTACATCTGCGTAACAATCCTTACTGAAGTCCTCGATCTCTAATTCAGTCGATCAGTAGCTTGAGTAACTGCAATCACTTCTTGTTCGATAATCATGCTAGTTGCGCAGCTGATATGGACAGGTGATGTTTGGAGATGTATACCAAAATGATTAATATCTTGCGCGATACATTCTCCCGATCGATTGGAATCATTTTGAGGGTAATCAAACATGCCGTATGCCTGAGTCTTATCGTTAGTGTTGTGTCATTGGGACTGTTTGTGAACAGGGAATTTTAGCATGCTTTATTTGCAGAAACATTTGGGAGAGAAACGTTCGTGAATTTAACGAATTTCGGCCTATTGCTAAAGTTTATCTCACGAAAATGTTCAGAAACGTCCGCACACGAAAGTTTATCTCGCAAATTTTTTGCCAAACTGCAATTTCACGCAAGTTTACTCAGTCAATATTTTATTTTAGATGGGGATAAGGGGGTTTAGGGCCTTGCGAAGTCGCAAAATGCTTTTTTTCGTGAAAGTTTATCTCACAAATTTATTGAGATTTACTGATTTGCGAAAGTTTATCCCAGAAATTTAGCTAATTTTCCACCTTGCGAAAGATTGTCTCACAGAAGTTTCTCCGAATAAAGTATGAAGTTCAGGGCTGTACTGATGCTTCCAGTGCATTTTATGTTAGCCTGTAACAGAAATCTTTCTGTTATTAACCATGGAGAATACTTCAGACTCTTAATAAGTGTAATTGACATGCGGCTTGCAATATTTTTATGAGAACAAAGTTTCCTAGGACGTACGGCTTAAATAAGCTCAAATTTTAGAACATGCCAAGAACTCTAAGGCTTCATGATTCAGAAAAAAAATCATTCTAGACAAATCGTATGTCCTGCAGATCTCACTAACAGATCCACTATTTTACAGTCCAGTATTATAGTTTTGCCAGTGCAGCCTAAGTTTTTGTCGATTGAGTGCCAAAATCTTGGTATTTTGATAATGATAGAGATTTTAGTAGCTTTCAAAAACGACTTACCACCATGAACGGAGGTACCCTCACAAACTATTTTTTACGGCCAGATCGATAAAAATAAACTCATTCCAAAAGACCGAATTCTTGCCTTCATGCCAGTCGCTCAACCCTCACATCTTGCGTATCGCCTGTGCTTGCATTCCTTCTTTTATACAGTCATTCTCAATGCTGATTCGTTGAAAGCGTCGCGAAAACAACAAAAGGGTGTATTGTCACACAGACCATTTCAATCAGTCAAAAACAACACTAGATTTTAAAAGATCTGTTCGTCCATGGAACCGTGTTGAAGAAGGTAGCTAAGCTGTGTGTTGTGCAGGCAGAAGGCATCGTAAGAAGCGTGACATGTCCAGCCCATTCTCATGTTCATAGAATAACTATCATTTTGTTGGAATTTGGGTTCGTCCTTATGGGCATAGTGGTTTTCTCGTATATATAAGAACTGGGAAAGGTAAGTATAACTCCGGTTTTTCAGTAGTGATATAGCTCTAGTAGTTTCTCTGTGCTGCTTAAGTTTCATTCCTAGTCAGGCACTAACTATGCAGCTTGGAAAGGAAGTCAGAAACGCATTGTTTCAAAGTATGGTCTACTGCTCTTTTAGTGACATGTTTAGGCTAACTGAAGCTATGCAGAGTCTAAGAGTGAAAGCTTCCAGGGCTCCGTCCTAGACCCGTTCAGGGGGGGGGGGGGTTGCTCATAACGCCTCCGAAAACCCCCAGCTCCAAAAACTCGGCCGCTGCGCTGCCTTGCTTTCGCCGGTACCTTCTTTAAGTTCGCCGTTTCTGTAATCTGAAAAACGAAACCCTGCTTGTGATGTGAAGTGTCTCTTTTGAATTTGCCAGCAATCCGGGAATACAAATCGATGGCATTTGTTTCTGGGTTCTAGAGAAGAGCGACTAAGCTAGTCTATATACACATGCCCTATTCTAGAACAAAAAAGGGTCCGAATATCGAACGCTGCCCTGCTTAAATCTTGGCAAAAAGTGCCCTTTTTGACTGATATGAGCTTAACTTCAAAGGTTTTGGAAGAGCATTTGATAAAAATGTGCCCTTTTTAACCAATTCTGGACTCTGCACTTAAATTCTAGAATAGACCCTGTATACATATTAGAACTTTCCTCAGTGTATTAACTTTCTTTATTTCCCAGCTTCAGCTATTAATTCCAACTTATCACACAGCAGCAAAACTAGAAATTGTATTAGTGCACTTCATTACTCTGGGTTGGACACACTAGTGGAATACAAATATCCACAAACATCCTCCCAATTTTCCTCGTATCCCTGACATAGGCATGATGTGAAACCTGCTTCTATTCCCTGACTGCTCTTGACCACAACAAATATGTTCACAAGGAATCCATAATAACTCAAAGTGCAACAAGAATCAAAATCAAAAAAATATTCCAAATGGCTCCGAGAATCAGCTGAAACATCAGAATTATGCCCCGAAAAAATTGCCGATACAGTAATTGAAACATCAAAAATGCAAAAAGACGAAAAGATAACCAAAAACAATAAAATAAAAGTAGATGACATCAAAATGAAACCTTGACAGGTTCAAACAAAGAAGGTCAATGAGCATTGCTTTTGCTTTACAAGCATTCCACATTAGCTTAATCCAAGGAGTTAAAGAAGTTCATATTTTTCAAATATATACCAGAGCTACTTTTTGTCAGACTTTTCTTGGTGAATAGAAGTTCTTGATATCATTCTGCATATCAAAATTTCATTGTAAGTCACCATGTTTAGACAGCACCTAAATTGTATGCTTAAGATAAATCTAATGCTGAGTTTGTTTTTGAGAAGTTTTGAAATTGAAAAGCAGAGATTTGCGATTCACAACAAGGACACCAAAAAGGGATGAGCAATGTCAACATTAGTTGTACTATAACTTGGCAGCAGATTAACTCTATGTTACCCCAACAAGAATTGTTGATAAGACTTGGCAGAGACTTTAAGAAGCAATCGGTCTACTTTCTGATGGGAGAAAGGATTATCATTGTTTGTTTTTGGATTCAAGTTCTGCACCAATACCATGCTTCACGTCACAGTCTCAGGAATGTGTCACGGAACTTACAGGCTGCTATGTGCCATCTACTACTTTTTTTAGTCGGCAGTCAGCAGTCATAGCGAGCAAACGTGCCAACCTGGCCTTGTGGGCGTAACGAATCTTGCAGGCTGGCAAGTAAATTTATCTTAGTGTAAAATGGATGAATCCGCCTTGAGGAGTTAGATCAAATCCGATCAAAAAAATTCCACCGTTATTGTTAAGTTTTGCCATGGAAAGCTATGCAAAGAAATATATCAGTCGAAAAGGAAACTGAAACAGACACAACTTAAAGGAAGCCTAAAGAACTGTAGAACGTTCATCATCGAAAGCCTTTGCCTGGCGTTTAAGTCGACCTTTTGGAAGTGTTTAGAGTTATAGAAGCTTTCCCACATCTTCTCGGTCTAGTCACAGTCCATATCGTAATTATGTTGAAATCGATACCTTTGCTTCTACTTAGCACACCCAAAGATCTTTCTCAATCTTGCATATTAACATACATTTGATTCCGTATCATATTGAAGAACTTAAGACTGTGCTGTCCTTACTCCAGTTCAAATTCGATATTATCTGCATATCAGAATCAAAACTTCGAAGGAATTGCCCTCCGACTATAGATATTGCCATCATTGGTTACAATGAACCTGTTGGAACACCAACTGAAAGTGCTAAAGGTGGTGTCCTCATCTATGTTAATTCTGATTTGAACTTTATTCCCCGATCTGACCTTAATATCTACAAACCAAAAGAAGTTGAGTGTTTTTACATTGAAATCAAGAACGATAAACACAAAAATACTATAGGGTGTTATATATCGACATCCATATATGGAGGTTACTTGTTTCATTGATGATCATCTAAAAATATTGAATGACAAGTTGTCCAGGGACAAGAAGAATATTTTTCTTGCCGGTGATTTTAATATTAACCTGCTCAACTCTGCCTCTGATCAAACAATTTCTGACTTTTTGGATGTGATCATGGCTAATTTTCTTCTTCCATTTATCACAATTCCAACTAAAATTAACATGGCATCAAATACTCTGATTGAAAATATTTTCACAACTGATATTAACCCAGATTCTTTTTCTGGTAACTTGATTGTGGCTATATCGGATCATCTTGCTTCATTTTTAATTATTCCTCTCTCCTCGCAAAATCATCTGCCTAAAAAGCACAATTTAATGAAGCGTGATTTTAAGAATTTTGACAGAGAAAATTTTATGCTAGACTTTCTTGATATCAACTGGGTTGAAACACTCAACGAAGCTGCAAATGATGTGTCTACCGAACGTTTCATAGAAAAAAATGAATTCTCTTCTTGATCAGAATACTCCTATGAGAAAGATCATGAAAAAAGAATTCAAAAGAACGTTTAAACCATGGAGTTCTAATGAAATCTCAGCAATGATTAGTAAAAAAAACAAACTTCTGAAAAAACTGGCTAAATCCAAAGATAATACTAGGAAACAAGAGTTGAGAGATGAGTACATCCGCATACAGAATGATGTAACCCGGTTGACTAGACCGAACAAAAAAGTATATTACAAAAAATTCTTTAATGATCACAAAGAAAATGCTAAAAAGACATGGTCTGGCATCAAAGAAGTTATCAATATTAAAACAAAAAAGGTGAACATCCTACTGCAGTTTTCGATGGAGATCAGATCCTTAACAAGGCAGAAGAAATTACTGAGGGGTAATTCCATGTCAATGAAGGACAGGCCTGACACCCATAGAAACATAAAAAAAATACCAAATTTCAGCTTCTAACTCCAAGAGGTTCTTAAGATATCACTATCAGAAATTTGGGTCAAAATTCATTGTTTGAACCCCGCGGCAGCCATATTGGATAGTGACGGTAGCACATTTATCGTAATTTGTCGCAATAAGGTGATAGATTTTTCTGAAAATTGGTACATAGCCTAATTTTGGGCCAAGGAATTCAAAAATGCTACTGAAAACAAGATCTAAACATCAGAAAGTAGTCAAATTTGAGAATGAAGTTCTTTCCTTGACATTTTAAAAATTTCTTGTTTATCCCCGAGAAAGATTTATTTCCCACCGTTGCCTATCTTTATCCATCTCAATATTTTGTAGAAATGGAGTCTTATATGTGAACTTCTTACCAGCCAAAAATCTTTTTGGTTTTGTATGTACTCTAGAAATAATAAGAATTTGAAATTGTATCAAATTTTTGTTCATTTTGTTCTCGTTTTGCGATTACAAGCAATTAGGCACCTTGTTCACAAGATGGCAATCATAGTGCTTAGTCTGCTTCCAGAAGCTAAAAGGTATTTTTAAGCGCATCTCACATCCATACATTCCAACCCTGAGTGATGGAAAATCGGGAGATTTGCTTGGTTATTGACACCACGAGGACACACATTCGGGTTGGTTTAAAACCTGGGGTACCCCATTGGGCTACCCCAATGGGGTAGGGTTTGGGGTACTATCTTTTTCACGACCAGGGATGACCATATTTGTGCAATCTTTTGTCAATATGTAAATGACATGCAGCATTGTATACGTGCCAAAAATTGTCCAATTTCCGTGTCTCAGTAACCAATAAAGGCAAAATTTGTGATTTCAGATGGTTTTACCTCGACCGCCTTGGCCTTTGCTTTACCATCGAAGCGCTTTCGTATTTTTCTCCACGTGATAATGTATAATTTAATGACCCAAGTGAGAGTCTTGCCTGCAAACGTACAACATGCGAGAAAAAACCGAAAAATATCTCCAGTTGCTAAACAGACTTCATTTGTGACCAAACTACGTTGCAAAATTGAATGTTCTCCCACAATATTTTTGACATTACCTACAAGTTTCAAAATTCTCAAGAACTGTTTGCTCATCTCTTCGTGCTCTTTGCCAGTCCAGAGTACTCCCGTTCGGCACAATGTCCAAACGCCACCAACGGAATTGATTACGCATTCAATAATCCTGTTGAAAGCACTTTTCAAAAGAACTGAAAGCCCACTCAAACTATATGAATAGAAGTAGTTGATCTTTGCTGGGTGGCATGATGTCATTTATGTACACTGTTCAAAGAACCTTTCATTCTGTTGCGTACCTGTGCTTGATCATCTGCGCTCTTTCTTTGGAAAAAACAGGTTGGTCCGCAAATTATTCGGTACCCGAAAGTACTAGCCCATTGGGGTAGCCCAATGGGGTACCCCAGCTTTTAAACCAACTCCACACATTCTTGAGTTCTCCAGAATGCTGGAAAATGCAGTTCCCAAGACCGTTTTGAAAAATCAACACTAACGTTAAACTTTCACAAGGCACATCCTTTTATGGCCGTTTTGGGGGATAAATTGCCACTTGTTTTTTGAAATTCCGGCTCCATCACTTTTGCTCAACTACGGACTATCAGCTTCACGCTAAATTTCAGAAATATCCATGTAGGGGTTATCCGGTAAAATGTGTTGGTGACGGATGGACAGAAGAATGGAAGGCCACACACACAGATCTCATTTTATAGGATTCTTCTGCTAAAGCGGGAGTTGAAAAAACGGAATCCTGTTGTTCAGATTTTTATAAACCAGTGCATTTGGATTCATAATTAGAATGTTTGGTAGAAGCGTTATCGATTTGTTCAGAAGACTTGTTCTCCGATGCCATTTCAATGCTATATCTAGACTTCGTTCGCGTAATGCAAGCACAGGGGTACAATCGTTCTAGAAATGACTCCTTAGGTAGTGGTCAGCAAATAGGTTGAAAAAGAGACGGCAAAGTAATTGATGTAAGGGGTTTCTTCTAAAACCAGGAGCTTCTTTCTTCAGCGGGAGACCGGGAGGATGACCTCAAAACCGGGACTCTCCCGGGCAGATCGGGAGGGTTGGAATATATGCACATCTCATTCTTTACAGATGTTTATGGATAGTATGATTAGTAGGTCAAGTAGTATGTAAAAAAAATGTATGCTTAAAGAATGTATTCATGTGTATAAAAGAAAATCGCTTGTACAGTCATTTACTTATTCATTTAAGAACATTTCTGTAGCAATAACACAAGGCCTGAGTTTTGTTGTTAAAGTGATGCAATTCAATATTTAGTGTAGAAGACCCAGATTCAAGCAATGTAGTGATTAGCTGTGCTTCTGAAGCCATTATTTTGCTTAGAAACATGCAATTACTGCCATTGTGTGTTATGTCATCCATGCCATCTAGTAGAAATATTACAAAGAAACTATAGAGTGCAACTAGAAGGCAAAAACATATAGCTTATGACTCCTGCACCTAAATCATGATCGCCCAGAAAAGCTGCAACAGAGTTAAATGTGTCCCCCAAGACCCCCAGCTGCATTTTCTCATCTATAAAGCTTTACTCCAGAGGCTCGATTGATCTCACCATAGAACAACAAATTTTGATAGGACAAACCAAAAATTTTGCACGCCTCAGTTTTGCTCACGGAGAAGACTGCATCACGGCACTCAAGTGCACCTGGATATTTTTTGAGTTGGAACCACGTGGCGTTCCTGATGAACATTCACCGCAGCCATGTGACAACTAATTGGATTAGTCGCTTTCAATGAGACCACTTGAATTCCACCAATCATTGTTGATTCGATAGAAATTTATATTTTCTGCAGCTCTCCCCTACCAAAATGAAAACGAACACTTCCCTACACACTGGATAGACTATAAGCGATGTGGCAAGCCTGAGCTTACCAGCATGGCAATAAGCAATAGTGCACTTTACACCCACTGGCAGTGTATCACAAGGAAAACAATGAACTGAAAATGAAGTCGATCTGCATTATCTTTGATGACTTAAATCATGATGCAGCAGTTGTATCTCAAACTTATTCGGAAGGTATTTCATATATCAAAAATAACATTGGAGATAAATTTACCAAAATCACTATTTCTCTATGGGTGTGCCGGCCAGTATAGGAACTGCAAGAACTTTATCAACTTATGCAATGACAAAGCTGATTTCAAACTTGAGTGTGCTTGGAACGTCTTTGCAATTAACAATGGCAAATCAGCTGCAATGGTGGACAGATACTTACTGTGAAAGACATGTTTTCGTTTTTGCAAGTCCAAAGTACAAGAAAACACTTTTATCTTTATTGCCACAGAAGCAATCACTAGTGCCCAACAACTACTGCTGGAACGATTTGCTAGACCAAGAACATTACCTGAAACACGATCCTTCCACCAGTTTCTGCCTCTGTCAACATCAAGGATAGCCACAAAGAGGGCATCAGAGGAAGATGAACTTGCTCCTCAATATAATTTCGAGAATTCTTCATCATCTTCTCTAACACTATCCTAAGTATATCCAGGAGTGAGACTTCCGAAGTAGATCAGGTGAATGAAGATGTGAAGGTAAAGTTTATGCATCCACCTTGCCTAAGCAAATCGTATCTCTAGCCACTTCGTGAAGACGTATGGTGGGTCCCTATCACAAGCATTCACTCTCTCATAAACCCTGCATCCCTAACTACTGTAACTGGGAGACAATACTGTATACATGTCGAGGATCAAAATCGAATCTAAGACATGTCTTCCACATGTAAATGTATTAGTATAATCAGACAACTTTTTTTATGTTACACGCTTTCATGGAAACGTATTACCTTGAAGAAAATAAGTTGGATAATTTGAGCTGAATTTTAGGTTTATCACAATGATATTATGCACTATCAAATCAATTTTCCAGGGAAAAATGCACCCACATTGTTCATCATATCTCCTCAGATATAGTCCCGTGCTCTGCATGTCTGTCAAGTTTCTTTGTCATGTGTCTCATAGGGATGGTGTTTACCCTTTACCCCTCCCACGCGAGATGATACATGAACCTAGAAGAACTGGGCAGATTTATCTTATTTTGAGTCAGCATTGAATCATGTCTAAAAGATATCTTAGCCAATGGAAATGCAAAGACTTTCAAAATGAAGTGCCAGTTATGCATGGCATGTTATGAACAAGGTGTCTTATCCCTCTGACCACAAAAAAAGATCAGGTTTTAAGCAAAAATTCATTTATCATCAAATCATACATGTATTGTTTAGAAGTATCTCAGACAATGAAAACAAACAAATTTTGCCAATGAAGCGCCAATAATGCATGCCATGTTATGAGCAAGGTATCTGGTCCCTCTCTAATTGACGAAAA
Organism: Scolionema suvaense; assembly: GCA_027575255.1. NCBI lineage: Eukaryota > Metazoa > Cnidaria > Hydrozoa > Limnomedusae > Olindiidae > Scolionema > Scolionema suvaense. The sequence goes on along the minus strand of JAOBRC010232133.1, from coordinate 840 downwards.
CTGAGCTCAAAAATCACTCAAGATTAAATGCAAATTTCCTAACTTGACATATAACCACAAAGATTTTTGGCTGGTAAGACGTTAACATAGAAGACTCCATATCTACAAAATTTTGAGTAGATGGTTAAGGTTAGGCAACAGCAGGAAATAAATATTTCTCGGGGGTAACCAAGAAATTTTTAAAATGTCAAGGAAAGAACTTCATTCTCAAATTTGACTACTTTCTGATGTTCAGAGCATGTTTTCAGCAGCATTTTTGAAATCCTTGGCTCAAAATTAGGCTATGTACCAATTTTCAGAAAAATCTTTCAACTTATTGCGGCAAAATTATGATAGATGTGCCATCGTCGCGATCCAATATGGCCGCCGCGGGGGGTCAAGTAATGAATTTTGACCCAAATTTTTTATAGTGATATCTTAAAAACCGCTTGGAGTTAGAAGCTGAAATTTGGTATGTTTTCATGTTTTTATGGTACCTAGCTGTGTACCAAAGTAATCTCTTTTCGCCAACACGAATCAAAATTTACAAGGAAATTAGACAATACATGCATACATAAATACTACATACAAAATCTAAACAGATACAAAATTATTTTTCTCATATTTGTTGCTTTGGCATTGAAATCTGAGGATATGGGTGTCAAAACAGAAATTTTTGTACCACTTTGATGTGGAACTACCCTGAGGCATTGCTGGTAATATTCTGAAAAAAACGTCAATATGAGGGCGAAATTAGGACGGTTGACGCTATAGTTGCTTTAACTGAATACATGCAAACCACCCGGACTAAATATATTGGAACTTTTGCTTTTTCATCTCCCCCCCCCCCCCCCCCCCATA
>JAOBRC010232022.1:0-14570 GCA_027575255.1 Scolionema suvaense | reverse complement strand
TATTTTCAAAGATTTGGATTTCCAGAGAAGATCCTCCATGATCAAGGTCGAGAATTCGAGAATGATCTGTTCCACACACTGAAAAGAAGCTGTGGTACTCAACGCCTCAGAACAACACCTTATCATCCCCAGACTAATGGCCAATGTGAAAGGATGAATCAAACCATTCTTGCCACGCTCTGATCCTTAGAAGAATTGGTAGAATCAAGATGGAAAGATTCACTTTCAAAGATGGTTCATGCGTACAACTGCACCTGAAATACAACAACTGGGTTTTCACATTATTATCAGCTATTCGGCCGAGAACCATGCTTGCCTAGATCTGCTCTTGGATGCACATCCCACGAAGAAAGCCATAACTCATTAACAACATGTTCATTCAGGGCTAACAGTGATGAAGGAAGCTTATCGAATTACTGGTGAACATGTCGACAAATGAAGTGCTTCAGAAGTTGCTTAACAACTTGCTGTTGGAGATTGAGTGTTAGACCGAAATCATGCCGAGCGTGGACCTGGGAAAATCTGATCCTACTGGGAACCTGTAATACACAAGGTTCTTGATTGTGTTGGAGAATCTGGTGTGGTTTTCTGTGTCCCGCCTGAAGATAATGCTGAAGGAAAAACTCGTGTTCTTCATCGCAATGTTCTGTTTCCATGCCCTGGTTTGCCAGTCCACCAGAAACCACAGGATGATCAACAATGCAAGCAGAAAGTCAAGCATCCACTCCATCATAACAAAGTTCTCGCTGGCAACCGTCAACCATCACCAAAAGACACAACCGTCAATTCTACTGACAACTGTCCTGGTGATCATGCTTCATCTTCTGACGACTCTGATAGTGACGAAGAAGGTCTCTCACCAGCTCAAATACGATATTTTCTGCGTAGCAGTGTGGACCATTCATCTTCTCTGTCAAATGCATCTCTTGCTCCTGCTGTTCCCAAACCATCATCTGGAAAACGTACAAGTTCTGCTGTTCCAAGGCCACCATCTAAAGAATATACTCGTTCCGTCATTCCAACTACCCCATATGGTGACACCACTGTTCCTATTGTTCCTGAAACCACTGCTGTTCCTGTTATTCCACTTCCAGCATCACCTGTAAAACCTGTCAATCCACCGCCAGAAGAAGTCGTACAACAGCCTGAAGATCTTGGTGCTAAAAAGCTGAAAGGAATTTGTGTTCTTGATAGTTTTGGATCAGAATCGCTGCTCACAGTTAATGACAGAAATGGTGGTGATGAACGTGTTGATTTCCCTGTTTCCTCATCACAACCGAGTGCATCTGATACCGCACGTAATGAACAGCCTACTAAGCTGCCCTCTTCGAAACAATCTTCAAAGTCTGACAATATCGCTCATGAAACGCAGGGTGCATCTGGAAAGCGCGGCCGAAAACCTCCTGATGTCCTTCGATATGAGCATCTTGGAAATCCGTCATCTCAGGGTGGCTATTCAAGCGCAATTGTCTATCCGCAGCAAGAGCCACGGCTACCGTGTGCTACATTGCATTCGCCCGCGTCTGAATCCGCGCCCATAGTAAACCTCAGCCTCATGCAACCTCCTCCATCTACCTCCAAATTAGCCTACTATAATTCTCCTGTGCTGCTACCACCAACCACCCTTCCAACCCAACAGCTTCCACCACATATCACAACTCATCAGCCCTTCTATCAAGCAGGATGGAACCTGCCTACATCTTTCCATAGGGAGAGAAGAAGTGATATGTTGTCTGCAGCAAATGACGAAAGAAGTGAAAGAATGCAAAGATGTAAAGAAGAAAGATCAATTAGGAAGAGCGAAGCAAGATTAACTGGAAGAAAAGATACCGACACTCGGAGAAACGAAAGTTGCAGATCAACTGTTGCGTCACCTGGACCAATGGAAGCTGATGTACCTATTTCTGTTCCCGTAAATCTGTTCCAGTTTCTCAACAATGTGATCCTGGTAGAACTCCATCTAGTTCTTCTCCTTCTGTCCTGCAAGAGATGCCTACGAGAACACACCGTTTCAGCTTTCCTGTTAGAACCAGGCAAAGTCATCACCTCTGGATGCTGTTTGTTTATTCGATGCACCGATTTGTGTTAGTCAAAGCCTGCTGATGTCGCCCGTGCTGCTGGAATCTAGTTGGAAACTACAATTTAGTTTGTAAAAATCGTAACTTGATTTGCTGAACCCCAGTACCTGACGGAGGATTGATGAAGATTTGTCCGGACCGTAGCATTTTAACTGCTTGCTAGAACTCATCGTTTCTTCAGAGAATATCCCAACCACTGTGCCGTTTCTGTTGCTGTCGATGTGCAAATAGGATCGAGCGTACCGTAGCGATATTGGGTTCCTACACTCAAAATATTATTGAACAGTCAGAGTAAATTCCTTTCAAAACAGTTGCTTAACATTGAACTTTAGTTAATATGAACACATTCACAAAGTAATGAAGCACAAGTTCTTAAACTGTAAGACTATAAGACTTTAATGCAAAGTCCAGGAGGACCATCAAGAGGGCGAGACTGTCACAGTAGTTTATAGGTTGTTTAATTGTATCTTGTAACCCTGCGTGTCCTGTTTCACAATTGTCTGTGATCCTGTCTTGTTCCCGTTGCCTAGTGATGTCCTTGTTGCTTGTCCTTAATTAACGTTAGACATGATAAAGTAGGGGGATTTGTGTTGAGACTAGCGAGTGAGCATGTCATGTTATTTACTGAATTATAGTTAGACTGACATTTGAAAGGGAAAAATACACAAGCTCTGGATTGGAATTACACTCGGTACCTTCTCCGAGTTACGTACTTAGTCTCAAGCAGTTACTGAAGCTGAGTTAGTTGCTTGCTGGTTATTTTAGAAGAAAGTAATACCGAGTGACATTATGCACAGTAAAAGATTAACCAAAGAGATTTAACGTACTATTGTTTTTTGACATTGGATTAAGGAATACATAATTCGAACAAGTAATTCTGACATTTCACTGTGACACATGCAAGCACTAAAATCAAGCTGGACATGGAAAGGCATAGGACAAGAAAAAAGATCCTAAGCAAAACTCTATGTTACATTATCTTCGCCAAGCACATCCCCCAGGTGAAAATCTTATGGCTCCCGCCCAGATAACTCTATAATGGTCCTCGAGTTTTGTAAAGTATCCACATCCCATGCCTAAGAATCCATAAAAAACAATATCTGGCACACCTCCAGCCCAATTCTTAACTCTTTTTACTACCAACTACTAGAAACTCAAATTACTCAGTTTCACACACATTTACCAAATCAAGCTAAAAAGTTCTGTTTGTTATTCTTTACTATAACGGCCCCTCCACCAACAGATGTAAATATGATGCCATAATGCCAAATAATAAACCATGACTTGCCATGGTACATGCACATACGTTTGTCCCACATAGTGGGATGAGCAAGGCATGTAGCACGTGTAAAAAATAGACCCAAAAAGTATCAGTAGTTGCTTTGAATTTTTACAAATGAAAAAAATTGAGCAGCTCAGGCTCTGAAAGTTGAAGGTGTTATTATTCATTCTCCGAAAATGCTCAGAACATTATGTACCTTGGCGTACAACGCTTTCTGATAGAAGCATGGACAAATAGCAAGCCACCACCTACAAATAGATTCCTGAAAGAATCATGCAAATGTACCTTCGTTTCGCATTGATAGGTAGCAAAGAATTAGCTCTATCAAAAATATCATTATTCTACAAGTTTCTCATTACAGATAATAACAAAGGTCACGGAAACATATTCGTACAACTTACAGTGCATGCATTTGGCGTATTTTCATTTTTTATCATCCAAATCATGTATGCCACATATACTGCAAGAAGAAAATACTGTTTCTATAGAATCAGAAGAACCTCAAAAAATTTAGACAGACAAGCAGATACATGTTGTCATGATCAGCCCAATGCAAAACTATATTTAAGTTACATATAAAGAATGCAGCAATGGTAGTCCTCAACACTTTTATCGGAAAAAACCCATATGCAGTAGGCCAACATCTCTCCCCCAACTAAACCTAGATACGGCCTTTTCTAAATTCCTTCACATTCTGCCTACATAATGCATCATCAACAGCAGCATGTTCGCAGAACTCAACTGCAGGCCTTTTCATCTAAAGGAGTGCTACAGCACCTGCACACACTGCCACACCCCTAAAATACCATAGGCGTGCTATTGTTTTCCTTGAATAACTCACTCCAACAAGCTGATTTGATACTGGAAAATGTTCAGCAAATTAGTCTGAGCGCAAGCACATGAATTAATGTGCTTCTATATAATATAAAGGTGTCAAACACATTGATAAGAAAGTAAAACCCTCACAGTGCATGCATTGCATAGCACGCACAACAAAAATCTCCTGAAAAGGCCTGCAACTACAGAGCCTGCTACTTCAACGCGAGAAAATACGAAAGAAAATAGCATGGCCAAGCAATGAAAAGCACTGCAAACAAAGGTATAATTTCTCCAGAAAACAGCATCTAAACTTTAGATACTAGTAATGCTTCCGCGATTTCTTACACAAAAATACTAGCAAACTTTTTTGAAAACGGTACACCAGAAGAAAGAAAAATTGCAGGGGCCACTAGACCTCAACTTATAACCTAAGAGTAAACGTTTGAAGAAAAAAAGGATCCGTGGGTGACTAGGACTGTGGCTAATTGATTTTATATATGGCATGGGACCTTAAAAATAATTTAATGCATGAAATTTCATGTGGCAAAATTTTCATGCAATTAAGTAAGCTTTCGAGTAATATTAGTGTAGTGATGTCATTATGTTGGACTAGTGCAATCAGGTGCAAAATTGTTCAGAATTTCACCATTTTTCAGCCTATTTTCAAAGCCATGTATAGAGCCAACACCTGATCATATTTCTCAAAACACCAAAAAATCGATGTGACTAACCGACTTCAAGGCTGTAGCAACCTCCAGAGTATCAAACTGGCACAATTTCATTGCCTGAACATGTTTGCAAGTTACGTCAGACAGCTGTAAATAAGCTTAATTGGCAAAATCAGGAAAAAGTGGGCGTGGTCACAAAAGGGGGTCCGAGCTGTCAAACCGAGTTGTCAACCCGTGGAGGCTTGTTTTTTCTCTACGGCTGGATAATACAGTTAGTCCTTTGCTTGTGGGAACTGGCAAACACCATATTTCGCCCAAGTCTCAATATATTTCGCACTTGATTGTAGGTTTATAAGGATCAACGTTTAATGGTTTCGTCGCATAATGACGCGCACTGATGGACAAAATATTTTTGTTGAGATCAAGTCTTCTTTCTACAACCTGAAAAATCAACTGACCAAATAATTCAGAAGTGCAGTTCACTTACCGGCAACTGTAAATATGAGAGCATTTGTAAAATGCCTATACAAGGTCAGCTTTGCAATATTTTGGCATATCCTTAATGTGCGTCTGGTCTGCACTAACGCTGCAAACACCCAGAAGCAAACAGCAACGTCGATGAATGTTCGTGGGATGGCAGCATACATAATCGCTTTGTTTTCATTCACAGCAGCTACATTGCGCTATAACGAGAATGATGAAATAAACCATAGAAAAAAATCAATTTCCAGTACAAGCCAGCTCATAACTACAGTAGCTACTGAATGACTCGAACCTGCAGAGCTCGAATCTCTCCTTACAGTCCAGTCCTTCCACAGTTTTTGATGGAAAAAATAGTGTGCAGTAGAATAGCAAAGTTAAACATGAAGTTGTAATAACCAACAACCACATTGCTCACTCGAAGAAAACGGATAGAGAGACTATTGAACCTTGGCAATCATAGCAATCTGACTCTTGTACATTAGTTTGCAGCCACTATACCGCCCATCGATAATTAGCCTGTGCGAATTCAACGCATCACATCAAATTGGCGTAATTCCAGCACTAAGGCTGCAGACACCCTGCAGTTCAAAACATGACTTATTTCTGACATACTTGGGTTGCATTGTTCTGCGCACAATCTCTATATAGTTTAAATCGGGTTTCAGGGCTGCTTCAAGGTAGCCTTGAAACTTGACTTACATTGTTCTCATTTCGAGTCAGATTTCGCAGAAGATAAGCTTTGCAATTTCTGACTTTGAAAGTCAGGTTTATGTCAGAAAACAGTGCGTCTGCAGCCCCATAGCATCCTCAAATCAGTCCCCCCCAGAAATTTCAAAATTTGCAAACCTCCCCCTTTCCAGACCTCCCCCGTCAAAAACCGCGAAATTTTTCCTACAACCCCCCACCCTTTCCCAAAATTTGAAAAACTTTAACCCCCCCCCCTGCCCCAGCAGAAATGGGGGTGGGGGGTGGGGAGGATGCTATGAGCCTTATAAACTTGACTTTCAAAGGCAGAAATTGCAAAGCTTATCTTTTGCGAAATCTGACTTTCCAATGTCAAGTTAATGGACGCACTGACATCACGGCAAGCAAAAACAATAATTAAATCTAACGATGGAATTAATTAGACCAGAGCTGCAACACTAATTCGTCAGGGCTATCTGTAAAGGCGGGAATGGGGAATGGGGAACAGATCTGTAAGATGGGGAACGGGGAATGGATCTGTAAAACCGGGAATGAGGAACGGGGAATGAATCTGTAAAACTGGGAACGGGGAACGTCTATGGATCAGTGAAACTGGGGATGAATATACTTATTAGCTGTGCAGGTCTAAAGCCTACGATCGGACTCAGGGCATTTAATGACTCTCTGATTTAGGTGATAAGTGTTGTTTAATGCGATTCCAAGGTGTTTTCAATTTCTCTTTTCTATAATCCCAGAATTACTACTGTATTTATGAAACAGATCAATCACGCTGCATCCTTTTTCAAGTGAACTGGGATAATTCTCAGGATTAGTATGAATAATTTTCCCATGAAAGTATGGCCTCAAGTCGAGCCAAAGATTGTAATATATACGGAGAGTAGAAGCCGTCGTATACTAGACTTGTAAAGTGACAGGGGCCTTTCGCGTCCAAATTGAAAACTGACCCATGTTTAATGAAGCATTATGAAATCCTGACCAGTTTTTAGGTCACCAAGCTTAGTGCTGCACATGAAATTTGGGTGAATTATAAGTATAGATCGTTGAAAATTGCCTCTCCACTTTGAAAATGTGCCTTCATTGTTACCTTGGATCAACTTTTGTGCAACGCGAGACAAAAAATAGACCCATGTTTAGGGAAGCTCCCGTATGTCACATACCTTGAAGGGAACCCGAAGTACATATACAACTTTGTCCCGTCTAAACAAGCATGGAAAAATATGTAAAAAGGCAGTAATTTTTCTACTCCGTAATAATTTGTTCTCGAGAAAATGGCTCTTTTTCAACTACAGGAATTCATCGCAGCAGCAGTGACAATTTTACGTCACTAAGTGCCACTGCAGAAAAAAAAATCTTCGCTAATGACAGCAGCGACTAAAGCAGAAGCGCGCTAGAATCAATTATCCAGTTAATTACTTTCATCCTGAATGGATTTTTAAGCCATGAATAACTTTCGGCGAGGGTGCAAAGATGAACATAAAAATGCCCCTGAAATTCGTAGGAATTGATGAAATGAAAGAATCTTCAGTTTCTACATCATTTTTATGATGCTAATAGTTGATTTAGGGACACTTCAAAAATTTCCTCGGGTTCCCCTTAAGTGAACCGTAACCCCCCCCCCCATACCCAGGATCAGACATTGACTGAATATAATTCCTTGGAGCTGTATCTGCATAGGAATTTTCTAAAAGTTAGCAAAGCACATTTGTAATGCTCACCAGACAGGGGTATTTGACCTGGACAATCTGTTTTTCAGATACATAATAGATTCTAAATTTATTTTTTCTTAGACGACAATACTATACATTGAAATGAATACCAGCATTTAAGCAAAGATATGTATGAATTTATTTTTTCAAGCGATGTAATTGGGCTTTTTCGAGAAGATTAATATTTATTTGTACGCATTATCATCCACAAACCTATTTCACTCATTTCTAGAGAAGACTCTGATGTTCTATCACGGTTTTAATGTTCTTAACATATAAACAGAATGAAACTTCGAAGTGTTCTTAGCTTACTCTTAGGTTTAATTAGCCAAAACTCCCGGATGTTAACAAAAATCATGTTTCGGTTTTGACTGGTGGTAAGGGATTCACACTCTGTGGAATCTGTGACACACTACTTTTACACGCTTTTTTTATAAGAACATTCACTTCGATAGAAAGCCTTCATGTTTTGCCATGATGTTCTTCACTTTTAATTAAGATTTTGCTGTTTTTAAGCCCTAAGCTCTTATTAACTCTGTTCTTACAGAAAAAAAACGTATGGAGGAAACATATTATTCGATTGAAGCCTCACTGTTATGCTCTTGTTTTGCTCTACAAGATTTTTTATAAGAAACCAAGCATCTGACGTACTAGGAAAAGTTTTGTAAAACGTTTAGAGATTTTACTAGAAAATGTTTCTAATTCGGTTTCTTAAATGAAACGTTTGTAGAGAACATAACACCAATCAAACAATATTGACACAGTATCGAGGACGCCATTTACCCATGGCTACCACAGAGTAGCTACACTCAGAGGAATGACCGTCTGCAACTGGTAAGTGGGAAATCCCTAAAGGCTAAGACGGGTAGGGGCTCAGTAAAACCTAGCCGTGAGTCATAGTGAAGCGATGAGCAGAGAATGAATCTACAATCCAAATAGGAAACGTTTTCTATTAAAATCTCGAAAATTTTAATAAACTTTTGCTACTGTCACTGGTGCTAGGTTTTGTAGGAAAAAAGTGTAAATCAGAACATCTATCTACTTGTATAAAAAACATCATCTGCTCCCGATCAAAAATCATCTTTTTTATTCCCAGTACGTAGTTCAGAGCACCACCAATCAAAGCCTGTCATACAGAATAGATTAACTCAAAAAAGATTTTAAAAATTCACACCGTGGCACTCAGTTCTAAAACAGTGTACCTTTCCATTGCGTACTACTGACTATCTTTGGAAAAGTGAAATCAAAACTTCAAAGAAAGGAGAAAGAAAAGTATCAGTTCGTAAAAAAAAATTACTAACATACTTTGGGTCAATGAAGCAGAAGTAGTAATGCTTCAGGCTATGACCGAAGTTACGGTTAGCATCTGCTCTCACAGACGCCTAAGACAGTCATTCAAAGCTGTGAACGAGGAGTAGATGCGTTTCAGAAGATATTCAATACCATACTAAATAAGCTATTATCTTCATCGTCATCATCTCTTTGAACGAAATAGGGTGGAGCTTCATGTGATTATAGGTAGAAATCATCGGAATGGTGGTCTACTATTGAGTGAAGAGCCAGATGTGGCATCATTTTCTATGTGTAAAATATTATTGCTGCTATACTACAGAAGTTCAACGTCTAGAGCTCTGCACTTATACTTTCTATTCATCAGCAGAGAATCATAAAATAATGCTTCTATTCTTATACACGCACAGCAAGCACAGCTATATCAACGTGTTTTTGCTCTGTGCTCACTCTACAAACTCTGCTATTTACAACTATTCTTGTTCACTATATACATGTCTTGCTCAAAGTCCGCGATCAGCCATTCTCACTGCTAGTTCAGCACTAAGTACATTTACAAATATTATACACACATAACGTCCTGTCGCATATGAAGAATGCGATCCCTTTCGTTGTGCGTATGAAAAGAAATTTACGTTTACATTTTAGTAGCAGGATATGAAAGACTTAATAAACAGTGCAGTCAAATAGCTTTGTGAAACTAAGTTGAGAAACTAACACTGCTTCAGAGGCATGGTATCCACAGTGAATTCTAGGTACATGCCAGTCCATCCAAATTTGAATCTCATTTCATGAAACGACAACGAAGAGGAGAGGATCAGATGTACTTGATGACGACAAGAACTCGGAGGCAATATACTGACTGCTTCAAGGCATCCCCGAAACCATACTTGAATTCGATAGAGCTTGGTGATAAAAATATTCTCATGCTTTTGCACTTCTTGAGGTGGACGCACTGCACTATCAAGCTCTTTTGTGCGAAGAACAATAGCCACTCCCGTATGTCCAAAACAAGTCATGTTTTCAACTGCAGTGCGTCCGCAGCCCGATATACCCCTGCACAAAGCATCAAACTCAAAACGTCAGCCATCAGGACAATGCTTTATGACGGATGGAGCAGTGGTGGAAACAATAGGTTTCTACAAGCAAGAATTCTTACGTGCACTAGATGTTTGACCAGTACGCCGAAAACAGCACTGTCAAATTTCACTAAAGTCCCGTTGTCAAATACTGCCTTATCTCTACCTGATTGCAGGGGGTGGCATGAGAGGTGAGATGGCCGGATGGAGCCACATGCCACGTATAGTTTCTTCAGATAAAGGGACAATGCTAGTCTAAGTGTACAGCTGAAATTTGGCTGTGTGGTCCAGAAGCATGTGGGTAGTTACCAAAAAAAATCCCAATGAATCCCAGTTGAGGAAATCAAGATTTCGGCCATTTTGTCCAATATGGTGTCCATTCGGCCATACCAAAATTTTTTTGTTAGTAAAATTAGTCATGTTGGGACTCGTTGATAAGATAACTTTGTACTGGTCACTTAGTTCCTTAGTAATCATATGTTCAAAATGAAGGCATGCAGAGTAAAAGTAGTTCTGAAGCTATAAATTTATTGCATGGTTTTTGTATTTTATCAAAACACCTATTCAAATGAGCACTGCGTGGTCTGAACAAAGACTGCCACAATCCTGTCATGAGCTTGCATATATATGTTTCCCATGTTCTGTTGTATAATAAATCTTTGTCAAATTTACTTTTCATCTTGTACGTCATTAGCTATGAAATAGATTCAAATAGAAGGTTTAGGAGATAGTTGAAGCTAGATAGTAGGCCTGACAGATGCTCTGATGTGATTTGAATGTAAAACTGACAGATGGAACTATGCAAGGCAAATTATTTTCAAAATTTCTTAAATTAGCCTTCTTTTAACAATTGCATTCTAACTCTTTCTAGCAATTGATTCATTGCCAGAGTTAGTATTGCAGGCTTAGAGTCAATTGCTTGCCAATATTGATACAGACATTCTGTTTCTTAAAGACCTTTTTACCAATGGGATTCTTCATGTTTGAATGAACAAAGCACAAAACACTAAGTGTAATGAAACATCATGCAACATTGGGTGTTAACAATACATATTGGAGTACAATACCCCAGAGAATTGCAATGCAACGCATCAGTTCTGCCGTCCTCCACCTATTGACAGAGAAAAACTCTGTCGATGAAAGTACAGGAAGCATAACGACATCGGACTTGCTACACCTGAAAAATGACACAAGCTAAAGATGACTTGGAGGATTAGGATGAGTATGATGGAGAAATCACCGAAAACGATGGCAATAGCTAATAGCAGCTAAAATTATCAGACCATAAGCAGATCTGAAAATTCATTTAATAGGAAGTGGCAGCCATCCATGCACCAGGACTTGCGACCAGGACGTAGCTTTAAACATGCTTTATGGCGCCAACACTCAACATTACACGGGTGGATAACCAAATGCGAAAATTATTCACAATTCGATATGTAGAGTGACATTGCCCTTACTAGAGCACCCACAGACAGGAACACACACACACTCACACGGATCCTAACACACACACACACACATACATCAACACAAGACCGACTACAACACAAGATTGCGCTTGGAGTGCCAAAAGAATCAGGTTGAGTGAAGACATACCTGGCTTTTACTTACCTTGTGACCCGCACAAAAAATAAAAGACGAGATGACCCATTACTAACATCACCTGGGCTTACCGGGGAGACCAAAGCATTGTTGCGCATGAGCCATTTGTTGCTGTTACAGCAAAGAACATAAGCCCAGTAGTGCCCGCCTCCGTGTGCTGAGCAGGAGTGGTTGATCGTGGCAACAAGCTTGAACTCTACTTCAAAAGCAACTGTATTGTCGACAGAGACACAGGTAGTGAAAGCATGTCGCACTTGGAGCAGTCTACCACATGATTGTCCATAACTACCTGCTGACGGTTCGTTACAGACCTGTCCATGTGCAAAACCAAGGCTGATCCAGAAGATGAGACTTCCAGTTTCTTGGTAATGGGTTTATGGTCCTGACACACAGGTCAAAAACACATGTTACTCCCAGAAAAAGGCTCTGGATCCATCAACGTTAGCACAGCAGCTTCTGAGTAGTGTGAAAGAGGTACAGGGAGTATATCATGCTTTTCCTCGGAGATCACACTTGAAAAGCAGACATCACATGTTACAGAAATACACAGAGATGTTGATGTCGCATCATGGGCGAGGCAGGAGTTATCGTTAATGTTGTCCATGACAAATTGAAGCACATCGGAGGCATCTTGCTGGAAGTTGAAATTGAAGGGCGACCCGCACCTGTTGGAGATAGATCTGGAGATTGCTTTCAGGAAATTGAGAGGATCAATTGCTGAAGTTGAGCAAGAAAGTAATGCCATATTCAAGGAAACCCCTTTAGCTACAGGTGACAGGAAGGACGACTCTGAGGCACGTACACGCCAAAAGGGGGTACACACACTCTGAGCCTGAAGTATAGCATTGGCATAACACGTGTTTCCTTTACTGCTAGGGCTTTTTCTCCCGGCTCACGTTTGGAGAACGCCCACAGTGCTTAATGTTTTGTTCCTCATAGTGAACCTGGTTTGTAGGATATGCATGAAGAGAGTCAAACCAAACGGAGCTTTCACATGACAGCTGAATACAGAATGAAGTTTCCATTGCGATGCGACTCATCGATTTGGCAATTGAGTATGATAATTTGTTGCAGAGGCCCAGCTTACGAAGGAATTGCACGAGGGAGAGAGCACAGTAGTCTCGGGCACACACCTCGACTGCTAACAAGTCTACAATCCAGCTGTTCTGGGAAATTGACGCTGCTAGGCTGCTATACTTGTCAAGCTTCGAAGCATGCCACCCTGTCGTGTTCTCTTCATGAGCTCTAAGATAACTACTCGTTTAATGGAGCTGGAGAACAGGATCATATCTGGCCTTAGCTCTGTAAGTGCAATATGGGCTGGGAATACTGATTTACCATCTAGATTAGCACAAATTATCCAGTCACCAGCCTAACAGAGAATACCCTGCAGAGATCAATTCTTATGCTTCTTACCAGATTTGCCTGGTGGCACAAACGTAATCTGATCCGATACACTAGTTTTGGATCATCCAAATCATTCAATCTAGGATGGTACCATATCTTTTATGAAGGCTTTCAGTGATTCGACGAGCTTACGTAGAACAGCGTCATGCCTAAATGTATATCAACCTTGTGGCAGAGCGATTTTGCATGATCCCAGAATTTGAGAAACAGTGCATACGGCTTTCCTAAATAGAAAGCAAGAGGCTTCCGTGGCGACATGCCATCTCACTAGGTTGCTGGGGGAAGGACGGACATTGTACGTCGCACATAGACAAAATGATAGTAAAGAAGGAGCAATTGCCACCAGATCCTTCCAAGAAAGGTTGTTTTTGATGTTCCCAAGAACACTATTGCCCCTGAACACTTAACGCGACAGTTTTCGACATATCATTTTCGCACTCAATCTCTTTAGATGTTGTAGAGACAAGACGCCTGTATTCATAGGTACCCTTTTCTGGACTGGAGTTGGTCTAGGACTTGCTGAACCAAGACAAGCACGGCCAATTTGGATCTTGCCTTGAACTTTCCAAAAGGTTAACTGCTGTTCGCCAAAGTCCATAGCATCAGCAGCATTCCAAATGCCGGCACCAACAGGGATTTTGGCTTCTGCTATTAAGGCATCTTTAGAATCACGAGTGTTAGCATTGCAGACCTAGATTCAATTGCCCACAGATGTTGATGTAGGGGTTCTGTGCGTACAGCAGGTTATGTGGTTAACGATCAGACATGAATTTTGCTTGTGCTGATGCTAATACGGATTGAAATTTGTAGTTATCCCCTGTAGAATACTTTTAACGAAATCCCAGTTTTAACTCTGTTTGCAGCACCACTTATTGTAGTAGATGAGATTACTTGACACAGTTTGTAACAAAGAACATGATTTCACACCAGGCCGGTCATGAGATTCTCCTGGTGTGAGTATTTTCCACTTCAGACAATTCTAGGAATACTGGGTCATGCTGCTGGAGCATTCACAGCAAATGGGCAGTTTGTAATATGTAGCAAAGACTTTGATGACAGATCTCCTTCAGTCAATGTTCTTCAAAAAGGCTTGGATACCTTGATTAAAATCAGCAAAGACCGTCAGATGAATGAATTTGCATAGATACCTTGTGAAAACGGTTGAAAGTGGCGGACATGTGCTCGTCCATCATGACTGTCAGAGCGCAGATGCTTGGGCCGCCAAGACAGTGACTAAATCTTCGAAGCGATTGAGGTCATCTATTGATTCTGCCCCCATTAATTGACAGCTGTGCTGTTTCTTGTGCTCCGCAAAAGTAGACACTCACAACCCAAAGAGAGATCTTTATGCTGTAGTCATGACATAACTTACAGCCTTCGAAATTCGCTTCGGCACTCGGCAATTGCCGAAGGTTTTGCCGAAGAGATTGCCAAATATCTCCGATATC
>JAOBRC010232021.1:0-14981 GCA_027575255.1 Scolionema suvaense | reverse complement strand
TTTTGATCTCTGGATATTGTGCTGCAAATTATTTTCTATCTCTGGATATTGTGCTGTGTATGCAGATAAATCATTTTCGATCTCTGGATATTGTGCTGTGTATGCAGATAAATTATTTTTGATCTCTGGATATTGTGCTGCAAATTATTTTCTATCTCTGGATATTGTGCTGTGTATGCAGATAAATCATTTTTGATCTCTGGATATTGTGCTGTGCATGCAGATAAATTATTTTCGATCACTGGATATTGTGCTGTGTATGCAGGTAAATCATTTTCAATCTCTGGATATTGTGCTGTGTATGCAGATAAATCATTTTTGATCACTGGATATTGTGCTGTGCATGCAGATAAATTATTTTCGATCACTGGATATTGTGCTGTGTATGCAGGTAAATCACTTTCCATCTCTGGATATCTGTGCTGTGAATGCAGATAAATCATTTTTGATCTCTGAATATTGTGCTGTGCATGCAGATAAATTATTTTCTGTCACTGGATATTGTGCTGTGTATGCAGATAAATCATTTTCAATCTCTGGATACTGTGCTGTGCATGCGGATAAATCATTTTCGGTCTCTGGATACTGTGCTGCGCATTTTGATAAATTTCTTTCGATCTCCAGACAGTGCTTTGTGTATGCAGATAAAACACTCTTGATCTTTGGATATCTGTGCTGTTCATGCAGATCAATCATTTTCGATCTCTGGATATCTGCGCTGTGTATGCAGATAAATCATTTTCAGTCTCTATATATCTGTGCTGTGCATAGAGATAAATTATTTTTTATCTCTTGCTTGTGCATGCACCTAAATTAATTTCGGTCTCCGGATATCGTCCTGTGCATACATATAAATCTCGCTCGATCTCTGCACACTGTTTGGCACGTATGCAGGCAAATCAAACGCACGCTGTGGGATGCGCTTGGCCTGCAGACAAATCATGTCTAATACGTACTTGTGTTCTGTGCAGCATGTCAATTTTTCCAAGTCTCGTTAACCTGTTTTTGTTTTAGGGAACAAGTGTCAAGTTTAAACATGATTGGATAGAGATTCGGTAGAATTTGTGTAGAAAGCCGCCGAGATCGGAAGCGATTTCCATGTATACGCAAGAGATCGAATAGAGAAATAATGCTATCTTCCACCACTTATTACTAAATGCCACTGAGACCACCAGCAGCAATTTATCACATCGTCGAGATAGGAAAGACAGCAGACAAATTGAAAGTATGTGCGAGGATTCAGAGTGCGCCGAAAAAAAGATTTGCTTTTCATTCTTCACAGATCATGATATAACGATCGAACGGTTTGCTTGAGCACACACTGTGTATAGTACGAAGATAAAGTGTACTTTCGCCGCATAGAGCTAGGCAAATTTGATGAGGACTAGACTAGAAATATTTGCTTTAACTTGTGCATTTTTCTTTAAATTGTCACATCAATTTGTTAATCAGATGAGAGTTGCTGTGTTGTAAATGCTGCATTGGTTCGAAGTCTATTCTACAATCCCGAACAAAATAATTACCGTAATGCTTCGATTAAATGCCCGGGGCGTTTAATAAATTTTGGACTTTTTAGGGGGGCGTCTAGGAATTTACAAAAGGACTTTGAAGACGCAGTTTCAAATTGAAAGAGCGCTAAGAGCCAACTCGTAACACTACCCCAGCTGATTTTGAGTTTCATAAATTGCGCCAATCTGGGAACGAATCTTCTGACATCCTCATAAATAGGGTCAAACAGGAAGTCAATGGTTGTTCCGCTTCATGTGCTCATGCTGATTGTTTTGTAAAAGATGTAATGAAGCGGGATCTACTCATTATTGGAACTACAAATGAAGATATTCGGCGCAATGCTCTACACAATCAATAGCAGCTAGCAGAACTTATCACAAATGGTAGAAAACTAGTCTCAGCAACTACTACTGCCCAACGATTAGCTTCCAGTATGCCACAGCAGACCAGCACATATCGCGTGAAAAAGCCTGGTAAATATTCAAGAAAGCCGAAATCGCGTCACAAGCTGGACTCTCCCGAGCAACGAACAGCACCCCTAAGTTCTACCTAACAGAAATGTGCCCCATGCTCCTCCCGAGTTTGAAAAGAGGGAAAGAAATGTCCTGGTTACGAGGTTACTTGTTTTGAATGTGGCCATCGTGGCCATCGTGGCCATCGTGGCCATTTTCACGAGGTCATAGTATGTAAAAACAAAAAACGTCAGGCCGCAGCAAGAAGGTTTGCAGATTCTTCTTCCGATGACTACCCTATTACCCCACATATAGGCGCACCCCACTTAAAGGCGCATGCGCCTAAATCTGGGATCGAGGCGCATGCACCTATAGGCCGTCGAAATGGCCGTGAGTTTCAGGTCTTATTGACACAATAGGGGTTCCGTACGTAGACTTCATCACTGAAGATCAGTATGAAGAACATCCACGCGGTGGTCCCTGCGTGTGGGAGGGCTCTTCGGAGCCTACTGCAGCGAATCATCTAGGAGCTGGAGCGGTTGGACCTTGAGTAGGGGAAGCGGCTTAGTCTGCCATTCTGCTCAAACCAACCCTCCCCCGATTATACTGGGAGCCGCTCCATCCCAGGCAGCATTTTGGATGGCCGCACACTTCTGTGGTCTGGCGGGCTCCGGCGACGACTGCTGAAAACTGAAAACAGGAAGCTGATGGATGAGTAAGAGCGTACTGCAATATATTTTCCAATGTAACCTACTGTGAGATCAGGTGCCACTGCAAACCCTCGATCACGCCAATGGAAAACCACTGTGACTACAGGTCTCGCTTCGGCCAGCACCTTGTCGGAATGTGGAAGTCATCAGGGTGCGCTATGGTTTCCCCTCACAGTTTGGGCCTGGGTTTTGCTCAGACAACGGGCTTCTTTACAGCCGGGATAACAATTTCTGGCGGTGTCGATCATGCGAAACCATCCCGATGGGTTCACCGATATGGACTACTTCTCACGCTTCGGCCTGCTGAGTCTGTCCTAGGTTCCCTGAGACTGCGTCTCGAGATAAGTTCCCTGCAAAGAGATGGGAGATACGCGTCGGAGGTGTAACCCGTTAAGTTGTCTGTTGTCTGTCTGCAGTAACACTTAGGTACGGAGGAATAACTATTGTTTGGACAATTTACCCCATCTGGATGCAGAAGGTTGAACGTTGGAAGCGACCTGCCGCTGTAGCGTCAGGCCATCTACGCAAAAGACGGTAGCGAAGCCTCCGGCTTCGCACTGCCTCCCCCAAAAAAAGACTTCCTCACTGTCCTGTTGCGTAAAGTCCCCAGAAAAACACAAAGAAAAAACTACAATAGCACTCACTGTCTTCATTTGGCTCTTTTGAAGTAGTCTTCCACAGGCATTTGCGCTTTCTCCGTCATAAATGTGGGTTCCTTAACCATGTAAGCATGGTACTTCAAGACCGTTTTTTCTTTTGTTTTCCCGAGGTCATATAACCTGGCAACGTATGTAGTTTTTTATACTGTTCTCATGTCTTGCTGATCATTTATAAACTCTTCAAAATAGGCCGATGAATAAAGGCGCATGCGCTTTTACCCGTCATTTTTTGGAAGTAAAAATATCCACTTACTTTAATTGGCCTGGATATAGGCGCTGCGCCTATACGCGGGGTAATAGGGTACTCTAACAGCAGCACGTTGTCAGCAGATTCTCCTTCTTCTACCACCGAAGATGATTCTGATTCGGAACCGATTTTACCTACTCGCCGTATGCACCTACCATAAGCACAAGAAATTTCAGACATCAACTATTCAGCCAATCGAGAGCAACGCATGCTTCACTATCATTTGCCAGCTGGAAGACGCGTGAGTTCTGTACGCCATAAACACCGGTCGACATTTCGCAAAGTTCATCAAGGTCATACTCATTATTCGAGAACAACGTACGACAGCCTTTACTGATACAGGTGCCGACATTTCTATCGTATCACAGCGGAATGCTTAACAACTACAACTACCAGTTATTCCTACACAAATTCAAATCAAACCATATGGCTCAAAACCATTAAAGTGCATTGGCTTCCACATGGGCACAGCGACATTTGGCGATGCCTTGGCTGACGTGCGTTTCTACATCGTCACTAAAAATTTGGAAACATTGCTTAGTGGGAAAGCCTGTAAAGAGCTAGGCATTATTCGCTTCAGTGGTACTCCTCAACATGGCGGCGATCATGTACGCCACGTTCGAAATTTCTTAAAATCTGGCCACACTGTCGTGAAGGAGCACCCAGTTCTGTTACAAGGTGTTGGTACATTAAACAACCATGAGGTGCAATTTCACCTCGATCCTTCAATCGCACCAGTTGCCTCACCAGCACGCCCTATTCCTTTCCCCCTGATATCAAGATTCAAAGCTGAAAGAGCTAGAAGACCACGTAGTCCCCGCCCCATGGGTATCTAACCCCGTCGTAGTACCTAAGGCTGATGGCATTCCACGCATCACTGTAGACCTGCGAAATGTGAGCAAAGCTTTAAAGGATACGAACGTGTCCATACCATGTGCAGATGACATAGGAGCTCAACTTGCAAGATGTGCAGTTTTTTTGAAGCTAGATCTCTGTTCAGCATTTCACCAACTCCAACTGGGACAGGATTCGCGTTTCATTGTGGCTTTTCATTCTGGAGACAAGCTCATGAGGTACTGCAGAGTGCCGATGAGTGCTAAGACCTCCTCCTCTGGGGAACAAAACCGAGTCCTTCGCCCCTTTTTTGCCTAGGTAAAGAACGTTAATGTGATCCACGATGACGTAAGTCACAACTCGAAAAGAACACGACGCTTCTTTGTCAATAGTTCTCGAAGTCATATTCACCTCAGTTATGACCCTTAGTCCTAAAACATGCATATTTGGCGCCGACGAAATACCTTTCTGAGGACTCTGCATTACCAGTGAAGGTATTACGCCTGACCCAGAGAAGGTACAATCACTCCAGCAAGCGTCCCCGCCCAAAATAATAGAGGAAGTTATGTCATTCCTGTGCATTATCCAATCCAATGCCGAGTTCCTCCCTGGTCTTTTGCAGAAAACGATGCATCTGAGAGCCTTGTCTAAAAAGCATGCAAAATTTATCTGGTCTAAAGAATGCCATCATGAATTCAACGAGTTGAAGAAATTTTTTCGTGAGAATACTCTCCTGAGACACTTTCACCCCAAATTGCCCACTCATTGCAATCCTCGCACAAGAAGCAACGCCACATTCACCTCATCCAGTGGCCTGTGCAAGCAGAGTCACAACTGACGTTGGAAGACGCTACCCACAGGTTGATCTGGAAACCTTAGCCATTGACTTCGGACTGTGTCGCTTACATCAATATTTAGTTGGTGGACCAATCGTAACAGTTTTTACTGACCACAAACCACTGATCAGTATTTTCTCCAGCACTCAGTCCGGTTCGATCAGAACTGAACGCATAAAACTTGGTCATCAAGACATTCCATTACGTGTCACGTGGCAAAATTGGAAGCGCAGCCCTGCCGATTTTCTGCCGCGTAGAGCTATACGATTTAATCAACTGCCGCATTTAATGAAAGACGAAACGAAGGAGTTAGAAAAAACAGTGTGGTTCCTTCAATTCTCACTGTACACTGTGGCTCGTTTTTAACTGCAATTATCAGTGCATCAAAACCGGACCCGGACCTACTACACCTTAGCGAATGCCTAAAACGAGGTTACATACCAAATGCAGACTAACATCCGGATCTGTACCGAAAAATGCTCCCACGAGATAGCAATATATGATGAGGGACTTATTCTGAAGACATGATCGAATAATACTACCAAAACGTCCGAGGCAACCCGCCATAGATAAAGCTCACCGAGAAGCACATCCAGGCATGGACAGCGTAAAGCGTACGCTTCGGTCACATTTCTATTTTCCTAAGATTAACTCCTTAGTGGAGCAAACCATCAAGCAATGCTCATTTTGTCAAGCTTTTACGAACAAGCCAACTAAAGAGCCCATTCAGCCGATCTTCTCGCCAAAGAGAGCGTGGGAAGAAGTTAACATTGATCTCCTCGGGCCTATGCCGAACAGAAAACACGCCCTAGTAGCACAAGACGACTGCGAGTATTATATTCTTCTTTGGTGGCTTATAAGGGGAGTTTTCTCCGCTTATGATAACCCGATATAGCCCATAGAATAAGACAAATCGAGTCTAGTTACAGCATGATCATCTTCACTTTCTGGATCCCTCTATATAATTTCACAGTACTAACACCGACACGAGCGGGACTACAAAACCCGACTCGCGCCGTCTACACCTACTGTCTTCCAAGATTCATCTACCAAAAACTAGCCGTGCAAATGCTATAAAGCAAAAGGGGACTGGGCCCCAATAAACGTGTTCCAACATATAGCCAATCGGTTACAACTAAACATGCACTAAAAGCGTGATTGCACACACAACACGAGCAAACCAGTTTTATCAGTGCTTGAAAACATCTACAACAAATACGGTGAGCCTGAACACCATCGTACTGACAATGGACTACCCTTTAACACTAGTGACTACCATGAATATTCACGACAAAAAGGGATCCGTCATATCCGTGTTTGTCCCGACCATCCTCAGCCAAATCTAGTGGAGACATTTATGAAACCACCGCAGAGGGACATGAAAGCAGCCTTCTTTGAGAAGGGAGATCCTAATAAAGTGCTGAAAGATCTTCTCTTGTCATATCGCACTACACCACACCCAACAACTGGACTCGCTCCCGAAGTATGTTTTTCAGAAACGGCCACCATGCTGGCTTCCCTCGACAACCTGTAACGAAGCATCAGGTGAAAGACGCCCATTCTCGGGACCAGCTGCAAACGTCTCGTCGCCGTGATGCTATGAACTCATCAAGACATCGTGTTTCAATGCAAGTTACACAGGGCGACTTGGTTTTGGTGCGTAACCACTCTCGCACAAGGAAATTTGATGCTTTGTTTGAGCCAGTTCCTTACCGTGTATATGATGTTACCAAAACCCAGGGTTACTCTGCAGAGAGTATCTGATCAAAAACGTTTTCGGCGACATAAAGCTGACGTAAAACTGTGCCACGGACAACATGAACATCGCATAGATGTCAAACCACCTGGGACAGGCCTGTCGGTATGGAATGATCACGATGTTAATTATGAAGCCGGTGCATGCGGTTCCTGACGACGATGCAAACATTGTTCTAGCAGAGGCTCATCACAACAATCATCACGACAACATTCTCGCCGATCCTGAAGTAGCTGCTGACCTAATCCAGAACGAGTTACCCAGCCACGTTGGACGTCGACGGCCCCCTACATATCTGACTGAACATTACATGTACGATTAAATGTTCGCAAAAGCGTGGGAGTGATGAACCGTTTCACTTGTAAATATACCCAGCCCGGCAAATGCAGATTAGCCTCTGGAATTTCAGTTGAAAAAACGGCGGTATGGTTATTTAGTAAAAGAGTATTTTGGTTACGAACGAGTATGAGTGCTTGATTAATCTTGAGCGAGAACGCTTTCCTAAACTTGCTTCAAATATCTAAAAGTATAATATGGGGCAAGAAACTCAATTCACTTTTATTTATGTACTTGTTCGTGTCTCGCATTTACAGGTCCTGCGAACTGGTACAAAAACGCCCCTGCTTGCAACTTGAAGCGACAGACACCTATCGATGTGAAGCAAGCTGATGCAATTTACGATAAAGATATGACGATCAGCCTAACCAACTACGATACTGTTGTAGCAGACACAACGTTCACGTTGACGAACAACAAACATACTATACAAGTGAACATCCAGATAAATGGATCTTCTCCTGACCAATACAAAGCAACGTTTAAAGGTGAGCGTTGAATAGAAACAACTGCATTTCTATGTTGATGGCGAAATGTTTTTATCAACTTGGACAGGGAGTAATGTGTACACACAACGGACAATGTTTTGCCAAACATACCTTATCGGACAAAACAAGGTCGGACAAAAGTGTCGAATTTTTTCGAAGGTGACGAAAATTTTGTCCGACGAATAGTTTTGTCCGACGAAAAATTTTGTCCAATACAAAATTTCAAATTAGCCTACCTAAAATTTGTTATCCATCCCGTTTATGAAGTAGATCATCAACTGCTGCAAAATTTGTTGCTTTCTAAAGATCAAAGAAATTTGCTAACAAAATCATTTCACCACCTAAACATGGAATAGCAATTATTCATTGCAGCAAACGTTGAATCGAATCCTCGATAGCACTCTTACGATAATGCCAAAGCACACAAATACAACCAAAGACAACTGGTATATGTTTGCCATATTTTGCTCAGAAAAATCAATAAAACAAGAAAAATTAAAATTGGACTAAATTATTCGTCGAACAAAATTATTTGTCGGACAAAAGTGACAAAATTTTCCGGGAGTGACTAAAAATTTTGTCTGACGAATAATTTATTCCGACGAAAATTTTGTCCGCATCGTTTTGTCCGATAAGGTAGTTTAAAACTGAAGAATGGATATCAATTACTCATTACTTACTCATTGCGAAATTGGCGCAGGTGCACTGTTGCCGCATGGTCAATTTAACGCATTCCAATTTCGCGTGTGACAATGATACCTTTTGACACACTTTGAAATTCGCTCATCGTCTGTTTTCTCAAAAGGACATTCAAATAGCTCATATTAAGAAAAATTCTACACAGAAATTCCACTTGAAATAATTGTACTCATATACATACGTCATATGAAGAGCACACCTATTATCGACATGATTCCATCCTGTTAACAGGGAAAATAAGATGAGTTGTTCATGTTCACAAGCCTCAGGTTGGGTTCCTCAATGCACGTGTTTTTTGAGATCATCTCCTATGGGGTCCTATTCTTATATATTATTATTATTATTATTATGTACTACTATCACTTTCTTTAAATATTCTGCACAGCCATAATTTACAACATTGGCAAACTAGGCTATTCATGCCACCTATGTTAAAAAAAACCTCTATGCATAAAATACATTCGTCAAGATAAAATATTGTTTAAAATAAATTTATTGCAACCGACGGAATAAACTTTTCATCATAAAAGTCATAGACATGCATGGAATCAGTGAATGTAAACTATAAAGAGCAATTTTAGTAATCTTAAGCAAAGAAGAAGAAGAAGAACAAGTACCTAAATAAATTCAAGACCTGAAAAATACAGTTTGCCCAGTGTAAAAGTACAACGCACCGGCCTCCACTTCCCTATTTTGGTTTTAAATTCTTCCAAAGTTTCTGACTTCCGATCGTCTAAAGGAATGACATCCCATAGTTTTTCTCCTCTATATGAAATTGAATTCAGACCATACCGGGTAGTCCGCGGATTGTTGGATTTTACATTTGATCTATTTCTGAGGCTGTATGCTGCTTCGTTGTTTGGAAATACCTCTTGCATGAATGAAGGGTTAAGGCCTGCCTTAGTCTTAAAAATTTCAATCGCTAGTGTTCGAAGATTCCTGTCATGGATAGTCACTGAGTTTTCTCGATGACGTAGTTCCTTGTAAGAGCTGCTACAGTCCTTATAAACAATTCTCAGAGCTCTCTTCCAGTCTATTAATGCGACTATTTAACTGACGAGTGTAAAACATCCCAATGAGACTGCAATATCCAAATAAACTTTCGAAGAAGGATTTCATACTAAGTCGACGTTGAGTTGAGTTTAAACTCCCTGATATATGAGCGAATGCATGCAACTTCTGACTTGCTACACAACATATGTTCCGAACGTGCTTTGTAAAAGTTAGCTGTTAGTCAATCATGACTCCAAGTAGTTTTTCTTCTTTAGATTCAAGAATAGATGCATTTCCAAGAGTGATTGTTCTATCAATACCAGTCGTTCCCAATGAGATAAAATGACATTTATCTTCATTCAGCTTCATGTGGTTGTCAATGAACCATTTTATGGCAATTGAGCAGTCCTCCTCTAGTTTAGAACTGACATTTGACCGATCCAAATCACAAGAGTAAAAGGTTGTATCATCGGCAAAGTTACAGATATCAGACTCCATTATAAAGAAAAACAAGTCATTCAAGTAAATGTTAAAAAGGAGAGGTCCTAACACAGATCCTTGCGGAACACCACACAAAGTTCAGACCATAAACTGAAAGTATTATTGATTTTAACACGTTGCCATCAGTCTGTCGAATAACTTAAAAGCAGATGACAGGATGTCAAGTCAAAGCCATGGCAAATAATTTTGCAATAAAAAGATTATGATCAAGCGTACCAAAAGCTTTGGATAGATCCATAAAGACCGCACCACGAACCCACCAGAGTTCAAAGCCTTACGAAAACGTTCAAGCAATATCAGAAAAGCATACTGATTTATTCAGGTTGCTGTAACCCTTTCAAGATATTTTCTTCACAATTTGAAATTTGATAGAAAATAACTGCACAGCACTCAAATATGGTATGGGTTTCTATCTCAAAACCACTGGGAGCATTGTTGTTCTTGAGTGAATCCATTGCGCGAAATTAAGAATTATGTTGATTTAGAGCCTTTATGCAGTGGTTCCTCAACTTGTTTGCCATCAAACAGTAGTTCTACTCATGGTTAGCAATCATACGGTGGTACCACTCATCGATGGCGGAGCTAGAAATTATCGACGATCATACAGGGATGCTACTGATTGTTGCCTCTCATACAGTGGTGCCACTACTTGTTAGCTATCATGTTGATGTTATCAATTATTGGCTCTCACGCAGTGATTCTACTCATTCTACTCATTGTTGGCTATCATACAATGATTCTACTCATTGTTGGCTATCATACGATGGTGCCACTCATTGTTGGCTATCATACAGTGATTCTACTCATTGTTGGCTATCATACAGTGATTCTACTCATTGTTGGCTATCATACAGTGATTCTACTCATTGATAACTTTCATTTTTTCAGGCGATGAATACGCTGCTCTTCAGTTTCATCTTCATTGGGGCGTAACAGACGCGACTGGTGCAGAACATTTCCTAGATGGAAAACAATATGCAGCAGAAGTACGTTTACATTTGTTCGAAATTTTTTGATCAGGCCATTTCCAAATAGGGTTGGTCAGAAAAGATATTTTGAGGAAAGGATTCTTCAGAATAATTGCATGAAGGCTTAGCTTTATTTCTTTCACCTGTCTTTCAAGCTTCAGGTTCCAAGATTGAAATGGCTCCTCTGCAATGCTCTTCAGTAGATTAAACTAAAACTCATTATTTTTAACCTTGCCTTTATTAGCTGCACATTGTGCATCGTAATCTGAAGTATCCTGCTAATGAAATGCTGAACAAGCCTGATGGAGCCCTTGTTATTGGAATGTTCATGGAGGTAGGTGCTTTACTTCATCTTTTATAACCTGAAGCCATCCAGTGAAGTCGAGTGGAGTGCATGCATACATTGGCAAGCAAGCATACATCGCAATTTTTGATGTGTGTAGCTGTGGTGGAGCTCAGGGGGTGGGTTCGCTGGATCCTACCAGTATAGGTGCTATGGCACTTTCAGCTTCCAATGTTGCATGTGCATGGCTAGCTGGCTCTAGCTTTTGCATTATCTGCTGCCACGAGCCTCTCCATCTTTTTACTCAGCAGCAGCAGCAGCAGCTGTGGAATGTTGAAAAGGCCCAATAAGGGCTTTTACGGAGTTTGAATGCGAAAATAAGATTCGTTTAGTGAAGCTGCTCCAGAGATTAGCTAATGATCATCCCTGTTAACAACATGAGCACCAAAATCCCAAAAACTTGGAAACTGACTTGGAAAGCCTATATGATGAGTTTTATGTGCAAGAAGCACTTTGGAAACCGAGATACAGAGTTCATCCCATATGGAAAGTCCTCAAAACAAATAACACAAAACGTCATCAGCCGACTCCAAAAGACTTACGATCACCTATCTCACGTCCAACAAAAGACTTACCGTCACCTATCTCACGTCGAACATGCAAAAATATGTTCAGCAAGTTAGGGTTGTATAGATTAGGATAAGCGTACGTATTTGGGCTTACGCTCTGCTGGTGTGTGTGTGTGTGTGTGTCTGCGTGATGAACATCTTCACATCTTTTAATGTTTGGGAGTCGAGTAACATCATGGATGGATGTTAAGTTTTCGCCCTAATTTGAAATGTTCTCACTATGTCTACAAATGTGCCACATATTTTAGAATGCTTTTCTGACAAATGTTTCTTTGTTAAAAATGGTAGAACACTGACAAAAGTTGCTGAAATTATTCCCTCTCTACCAGTACGGTAAATTGTTTTTGGATTTTTTTAAAAACAAAAATAGATGAAGAGCAATGAGTTACATGATTAAGACAACATATGATGTGGACTTCCGTTCTCTTTTCGTCAGATATGTGTTTGTTAGAGCAAGGAGAGGGAGGAAGGTTCTAATTCTTCTTTTGTTGTTGATAAAAGGGATGGCTTACGAAATGAATTCGTCTCATAAATGAGGGAAAGTTCCTGAGAACCATAAACGAAAGAGCAAAATAAAATAAATAAAATGTTTTAAACCAGAAAAAAAACTCACAATGCTGACCATAAGACTCATTGAAAGGATCCGATGGGTGTCTGGTAATTTCTATTAATACTTTGAACAGCAGTCCTATTCAACATCAAAACAACTACAATATACGTTTATGACTCAATCTTCATATAATATTTAAACTTTTTCGCAGCTTGAAGTTATAAGGGTTTGACCAGGATCTGAATTTAAGGGTAGATAACGAATAATATGTACAATATAGTACAAGTACGAAGATATCTTTCTTCTGGTAGCGCCTATGGCCGAAACGTCTTCAGATTTTGATTCCTGATGGCAGTACTGGTACTTTTCATAAGTAACCCCCAAAATTTTAATTTCAACAATTTCATCGGATCCTGCTCCTTTAAAAATGCAACTGCAGCAGATCTCTGAAAAGGAGAATGAAAAGAAGTTTGCGTGATTACTACTAATATCCAGAGACAAGCATTTGAAGATTTTTATTGGTTTGCCTTTTTCAGGTCGGTGCCGAAAATGCTGCGTTTAAGCATTTGAGTGATGTCATGGCTAAAGTTAGTTATGGAGGTGAGTGGTTGCCAAATTGCTTAATTTTATTGGCATACACTCTTTTTTGTAAGCATTATAAGCATACTGAAACTGAGAACCTTAAAAATGAAGCATAATGTTTAGCATATCTCGAACCTCAATTCTTTGAGTCTCGTAAACTGTGCCCAGCATACTTCCAATCCAAAACTGGGAATGTGAATAGACAATGGACAATTTATTCATGTTTCTTCTAAGACAATAGCTGTATGATGTTCCAACTCGCCTTCAAATCTTTGTACCGTAATGCTTCGATTAAACGCCCGGGCCGTTTATTAAATTTTTGGACTTTTTAGGGAGGCGTCTATTCGAGGGGGGCATATAAAAGAGGGGGGCGTTTATTACATTTCTATGAACTTCTTCTTTTTTTCCTTACGTATAAACTTTATATATCAATGACACTAGGTTACGTGTCAGTATCATCGTAAACATCATCTTTTTCATGTGTCCATATATTTACAAGAAATAAAAGGCCCCCAAATGGAGTAATAATGTAGTAGCGGTAGTAGTTTTACATGTGTTAGTTAGTGTATATATCTCTAATCTAGAGGGGGCGTTCACTCGAAGGGGGCGTTTAATAGAGGGGGCGTTTAATCGAAGCATTACGTAAATGGATTAAGCATGCTACTTAACATATTCTGAGGCTCAAATGGGACAAAGCTTAAGTATATTGAGTCTCAGGAAAATTCACCATATGCTTATAAAGGAGTGTGGTCCGTATGTGGATATTGAGGTTCGGGTTGTGCCAAATTCTAAATATCTGATAAGGGTGCCTGTTAGCCTTTAAATCAATCAAGGAAGCTTAAACCGTGATTTTTTTTATCAATAGGAGCAAATTGTCATCATTCAATGCATGGGAATGACCAGGGAACGTCAAAATTATTGTTACAGCGTATGATTATCAATTTTGTTGTAAACCGGCAATTTAGTCTGTGATTTTGAAATTAACCCTTACTAGAGCCAGAAACCCGCACATGTGCGTTCTGGATACAGGGTCGCATTTGGCGCGCAATAGGGTGCCACAAGTTGAAAATGAGGGGTTGAAATTCAGGCCTTTTTTGTAGAACAGACTGATACCAAGTTTTATGCTCTAGCGACTGTGGTGCACGAGTTATGGCCTTTTCAACTTACCAGAAACGACAAAAATTGCCAGGTCATTTTTTCAGGCATTTTGGAGTCTAAGGGTTAAAGGGATCCTCCGACAAAAAAGTAAGTTAGCCTGGCAAAACTTACCATGTTACGAAAACGTCAAAAACACCAAAGATTCCTTCAAAAAGCCAATGTTTGTCAATAAAAACGCATTTTATAGCCAAGCTTCCCCACCTTCCCTCTCCATGTAACTTGATATCAGATGCTTCTTTTCTTGCATACGAGTCTAAGGTTTTGGGATAGATTGGCTTGAGCTCTATTCCAGGAAACGTCACTTATGATATCCATTATACCGACTGGCTTTCTTCAACAAAGGCCCATTACGGTACATTACGATCAAGTACGGTGACAGAATTATCCTTTTCAAGAAGTTCGGTATAGGTCATGGCGTAATCTTAGTGCGTGGACAATACGTAGTACCCGTTTTTTGCAACCTGTTTATTCGATTACTAACGGGCCTATTATGAAACAGCCAAATTAATGGACAATAAGCAAACTGACTTTTAGGGAATCTGATCATGCCCAACGCGGCTGTTCAGTTGTCATGCTAGACAATGCTCTGCTCAGTGCATTGAGCTTTAGTCTATATTTTTTACGTAAGTTTCGTAGGTGCGTAGTGACTGTCAACTTATTGTTAATTTTGATACCAAGTAGCGTGTCTTCTTTTGGTTCACTTGGTAGCATCTACAACTTTCATAGAGGTACGGTAACCCTTTGCTTCCAGAACTAAGACGTGATACTTTTCTTCGTTTAGTTTCATTCTA